>JAQQSK010004403.1:0-154847 GCA_028658325.1 Potorous gilbertii
TAGATGGTTTGAAGATTATGTGAGAAATTTAAACCGTTCTCTTGTAGGTGGACTTTAAAATGAAATGAAAGAGAAGCATGTATGGTCTGTTTTTTGCAGATGATAATTATGTTCTAGTCTGGTCATCACTCTCATAAAATGTTTGAGCTGGAAGGGGTTCCCCAAATGATGTCATCTGCCCTTATTCCCTCATTCTATAGGTAAAATGGAGGTCCAAACAAGTGAAGTGACTTGCACCAGTGCTGCAGGCCCTGGCTGTTTACCTGGTATTTCAATGGTTTTGCCCTCAGGCCCCCAGGAGTTAGAAGAAAAAAACTGGAAAAGAAATGAGAGTGATATAAGAGAATTATGAAAAAATAGTAGATTGGAAAACTGCTTAAAAAAGAAAAGTGAAGCTGAACCTGGGGGAAAAACGTATCTCAATAATTTTCAATAATTTTTAAAATAATGACATCATTCACTGCGAGTAACAAACACCCTATAGGAACTCTAGAAGAGTGGGTTCGAGTTCCTCCTTTCCCATTACCTTTGTATATGTGTGACACTGAACCATTCGTTTTCCCTCTCTGAGCTTCCTAATCTGTGAAACAAAATAGGTTGACCTAGGTGTGTGCTTCCAGTTATAACGTACCGTGATCTTTAGTGATACAGTGATTAAGCCTGTATCAAATGTCACCCCATCTTGGAGTGGAGGGAGGGGAGCCATGGGGAGAAAATTTGGAACTCCATATCTTATGGATGTGAATGGTTAAAACTAAAAATAAAGTTTTTTAAAAAGAAAGAAAAAAATACCACTCTAACAGCAACTTTGAAAGGCTTGGGAACTCTGACCACTATAATGGCCAACCACTGTTTCCCTGGGCTGTGAATTTGTTTTGCTTGACTCTACCTGTGTGTAACTTTTATTTCTCTTGCTTTTTCTGTGTGGGAGGGGACTTAAGAGAAAAAAGGCACACCTGAAAATAAAATTGAATGAAAAGAAATTCTACTGTTTGATCAAGAAATATTATGGAATTCTCCTGTTATATTCAAAGTGAAGTAGAGCAAAGGAGCCTGTATTTATAGGGAAGGCTGAATTAATTACTTAGGAGGTTTTCTTGTGGCCTTAAACAAAGAATCCTTGATTCTTCAATGGAAATCGGACATTGAAGAGTTAGTTCTAGGAGGGCTTCCCATTCAGGCATGACGAAATCCATTCTTTTGCAAGGGTCTTTGGAAGAAGTAGCATCATTTTTCTCTTTCATGGTGTCTGTCAAATATTCTTAAGGGGAGGGAGGATGGAAAGGTTTTGAAACATTAAGTGAGAGATACCAGTGTCTTAGCTGAACTTGGACTGTTTTAATAAAGCTGGACAGTGTTGCACTGCCATGTTTGAAAGTGATTTACAAGATGTTTAACATACAGATGTTTAAGACCAGCCCATGGAGCAAATTCTCTCATGAGCAAGCTCTTGCCTTATCTTGCCTGGAACATGCTCCGTGTCACTTTTTGGCCATTTCCTGATGCTCGTGCATAGTCCCCCTCATAACTCTGTTTTGTGTGTTGTCTTCCTCTAGTTCCTGCCTTCTTAGTGTTTCATACAGTGCCTGGCACATAAAAAAAATTGCTGTATCATTAATTTATCCGTGAGACTTATTGACACTCAACACAGAAATGTTATGTGTCTCATTGGACAGAACATATAAGGTAATGTTCTCTGAAGCCTTTTAAAAATTTTATTAATGCCTTTTGTTTTTGTATCACTTGTTTCTAGATATAACCTTTTCCTTTCTGCAGTGCACACCCCTTGTAACAAAAAGTCAAGCAAAACCAACCAACACAGGGACCATATGTGACAATCAATGTATGCAGCCAACTGCACTTGTAATTTCCCACCTCTATACTAAGAAGAAGGAGGTATTTTCCAGAATGGTAATGGCAGTTAAAAATCTTCCCCACCTATTAATAGGCCCCAGGTGGGGCCTATCAGATCACTGGAAAAGTGTGTGATCAGGCCAGAGCAGATTCTGCTTAGCCATTAAGGAGCTTCCTCCCCATCCCTGAGCTTTGCAAACTCAGATATTGGTGCCTCTCTCTTTGGTGATGATGTATGTACTGTCAGTAGTCCGAAGTTGGAAGCTTTCTGTTTGTATTTTCTCCAAAGTTCAGGGTGCTTTTTTCTCTGAACTATGTGAATGATATATGTGGTTGATTAAAGTAAGATTGTTTACTCCTTTTAAGGTTGCTTTCCTTAGAAAAACACATCTAAGAAGCTATGTAGCAGGCCCTCCTGTGTATGCCGGGGTGCTTGCTGTTACAAGAACCAAGCTTGTTTGTTACAGTATACTCAGATTTTGGCTTCTTTTTATATAGTCATTGTGTATATTGCTTTGCTCCAATATAGTTCTTATGGGTCTTCCATGTTCTCTGAATTCCTCATTTGTCATTTTCTGCAAATATTATTCCTTTATATTTGTACACTTATAAACTAACAGTTTGTCCTGTGACTCCACCTTGTTTCTAGTTCTTTGTGACCACAACAAGTCCTATAGCCTTTTCCCCCTTTTTTTGGATATCTTTTACTAATATAGCATTTTCATTTCTGAATATGTCCCTTTCCCTTCTGAATCCAAGTACCCCCACCTTATAACAAGACTTAAAAAAAAAAAGAAAAAGAAATAGTTCAGGAAAACCAAGTGATACATTGACTATTTATTGGCACATTCAATCATCTACCACCTCTATGATGAGGGAAGGAAGATTTGAAGAGGGAATGTGGTAAAGTGGAAAGCATTGGCTTTGGAATTCCAGGGCCTGGCTTCAAGTCATATTCTGATGCTTACTTGTGTGATTTTGAGCAAGTCAAAAACTAATTTTGCTTCTCAGAGTTTTTCATTTCTTACAGTATAGTAAATTTTCCATTGAATTCATCATATTTATCTTGTTTCTAGTTCTTTGCTACCACAAAAAGTACTGCAATGGATTTTTTTTGGTATGTTTTTTTTATCTTTGAGCCCTTTGAGCTCCATGCTTAGCAGTGGGATATCTAAGTCAAAGGAGATGAATATTTTAGTCAACTTTTTAAAAAAAAAGGTGATGATTTCCAGTAGCTTTCAAGAATAGTCAAAGCTATTTGACACTTAATCTTAGCATGAATTAGATGAGAAACCATTACTTGGCACAATTCACTATCTCCATGACTACTGTATTAGTGTGCCTTTCTTCTCATAACGCTACATTATTTTAATTTTTTGTCATTTTTGCCAGTATTCTGTGTGTGAGGTAGAATCTCAGAATTGTATTAATTTGGATTTCTTTTGTTAATGACAGAACAATCTTTAATATAGTTAATACTTTGCAATTCTTTAGAGAACTATTTGTGTTTTCCATTATTTGTCCACCGGGACATGATCCTTGGTGTTTATTCTTTGTGTTAATTCTTTATATATTTTGGTTATCTGACTTCTGTCAGAGATTTGATACAATGATATCCTCTAAAGAGTTTCCCTTCTTATCCTTTTATCTGAGCAAGAGCACTTCAATTTTATTTAATTGAGGTTCTCTGTTTTGTATTTTGTGATTTCCTATTCCTTGTTTAGTCCTGTATCATTGTCCATTTTCCTCCAATATTTTGGTATGAGTGTCCACTTAGAATTTATTGTGCTATGTGTTATGAGATGTTGATCTAAACTAACTTTTTGCCACACTGCTTTCCAGTTTTCACGGCAGTTCCTGTCAAAATAAAGAGATTTTCCCCAGTAAAAGGTGCCTGATAAATGTTTATTGTCTGACAGATAGTTTATGTTTTCTAGTGTATCAAGTGCTGGATTGTTTCTGGCCCCATCTTATCTAGCCCCATTCTTTTGAAACTGACCTACCTTTCTTTTTTTTACTAATTGAATAGTTTTGATGATTATGGCTTTATAATATAACTTAAGGTTTAGTAATGCTATATCCTCCATTCCTACTTTTTTTCTTTTTTCCCATGAAATTCTAGATTTTTTTCTTTCTCCAATTGAATTTTGGCATTATTTTTGTCTGGCTCAGTAAAGTAACATATGGCCTTTTTGAAGGAAGGAGAAGAGGCATACCTTTGTGGATTCTAACAGGTTAGTATTCATTTCTGAAATATGGATGTGCCAGGTTGTAATTGATTAGTTTGTTATTAAATTTACTCTTTTGTTAATAGAACTCTGGTAATAGTACAACAGGATACGAGCTATGACAACATTTTAGGGTGGTGTCATGTTCCTTCAGAATCGTAGGGTTATCATGCAACACACCATGTCACATGGGAGAAAACCCAGCTTGGTTTCACTGGTTTAAATATAGTTGAAGACTCCAGATACAAGCTTGAGAGGAGGAAGTACTATGCAGTATATAGGAAATAGCTTTTAAAGATAACTCGCTGAAGTATAAAATGGACTTCAAAAGGTCCTGATAATTGAATTTTAAAAAGAATAGACTTACTGAAAAGGAGGTTCTCTGCTGGATCTTCAGAAGGGTAAGCAAATTGGGTAAAGTACTTGAGATGGGAATTGGCTGTTACAGGAATGATCGATACTGAGTGCTAAATGAAAATATGTGAAGTTTGAGAGAAGAAAGTTATGCCTGAAGAGTTGTGATGTGGGCACTTGGTGTCTCTGAACTGAACTATAGAAGTCTAAATTGGGCATGACTAAGAATTCTTTGTATTTTTTTAAGTGATTGTTCCCAGTCATTTATATGCTAGTTTCGAGAATGAAAGCTCCCACTCTAACCTTTTATGTGTGCTTTTATATGTTAAACATGTGAAAAAAGTTTTGTCTGTGCTAGTTTCAAGGCAGGACATTTTGAAACCTTGTACTTTTTTTTGCCAAAAGAAATACTAATCATAGAATACAGAATGTACTGTGACCATCCTAATATGCCATGGGCAGGGTAACTATTACCAGGTAGGGTTCATTGCTTATTTCTAACATGTCTTGAGGAAATTAACTCTCACTAGTTGGGATTTTTTTTTTTGGTTGCCTTGAATATAGCACCCTGTTATCTTATATCCTTCCTTAACCTGTAAAATACTGGTTAAGAATGTGCAAAGCTGGGAGGGTTAGTGTATATGTTGAAGGGTATATGTTAGACAGAGGTAAGTTCCACCACCACCACCACCCCAGTCAGTAAATTAGATGATAAACCTGTATCTTTTGTTGTTGTCCAGTCATGTTCAGTCATATCTGATGACCTCATTTGGAGTTATTTTGACAGAAATCCTGGAATGGTTTGCCATTTCTTTGTCCAGCTCATTTTACAAAAGAGGAAACTGAGGCAAGTGCAGTTAATTGACTTACCCAGGGTCATACAAGTGTCCAAGACCAGATTTGAACTTTTAAGAAGAGTCTTCGTAACTTCAGGCCCAGCACTTTATCCACTGTGCCACCCAGCTGCCCAATCTAATAAGGTGAAATTTAATAAGGGAAAAAATTCATGGCCTTCAGTTTGGTTTTTAAAAGTAAACTATACAATTACAAGATGAGGATGCATAGATAGACAACGGTTTGCACTGAAGGGATCTAGTGGGCATTTCATGAGCAGGAAGAATCAACATTATGCTATGGCAGCTGTGAAAACGCTAACCAAATCTTAGGTTTCATTAAATAAGTGAACAGTGCCCAGAACAAAGTAGGTAATAGTCACATTGCATCTTGCTCTGTTAGACTGCATCTGGATTATTAAGTTCTGGGCACTGCATTTTAGGAGCACTGACAAATTGCAAAGGGGGGCATTTCAGATAATGAAAAGGGCTAAAATCGTATCTTAGGAGAATCATTCAGAAAAATTGAGGGAGAAGAGAATACTTGGGGAAGATGGGATAATTGTCCTCAAAAGCTGTCCTTGAAGGTTGTGAAAGCAGAACCTACGAACCGGAAGTAGGTGGAAGTTGCCAAGCAGTAAATTTCTGCAGGAAAAACCATCCAAGGGTTAGAGCTGTCCAAAAGTGGTTTAGGCTGCCTGCCCTAGGAAGCAGGACGTTCCCCATTATTGGAAGTCTTCAGGCCGAGAGACCAAACAGTTACTTGTCATGCACATTGTCGGAAAGATTCCTGTACAGATATGGGTTGGTCCCTTCCAACTCTGACTTATTCTAAGGTTTCTATTTGCATTTCAGAAGTCTTCAGCACCTCATAAGGTGATTCATTACAAGGCAGCACAATGTAGTAGAAAGAGTGTCAGGCTGGAAGTTAAAAGAATCTTGGGTTCAGATCCCAGCTGTGACCTTGGACATTTTTGAACCTAAATTTTCTCTGCTGTAAGACAAGAATAATGGTCGTTTCACCCCCTGCCTCTTAACTATGAAGAAAACACTTTGTAAATCTCAAAAGCACTGTATCAATGTGAATTTTCCTTTTACATTTAAATTACACAATCCAGAAAATTCTCTATTCAAGGAACTTCAGGAACATTCTTATTATATACAGGTGTACCTGTAGCTATAGACCTGGGGTACTAATTAATACCTATTAAGGTAATGTAATAGCAAAAACCCATGTGTATTCAGGAGTAGAAATGTTTGTCTACTCTTTTGCAGAGAGACAATGAGGGGAAATTGTTCAGGGGAACAAGATCTTTTAGTTCTATCTTTGGACTAATGTTGAAGCATAATTTATTTATTTACAAAGGCTTCCTGGCAATTAGAGTATTACAAGGTAAATTTGAAGAGATGTCCCTTCTCTCACTGTCTGTCGGACGGTATCATTGACTGGAATTTAAACTTTGGAAACTCTTAGGCTAAAATTTGAAGTAGGGCTTTAATAAATGATGATGAAAAGTTGATGCCAGCGCATATGCTGGTGTACAGAGTTAGGGAATTGGGAAGCTAGGAAAGCAGAGGGTTCTGGTCCCACCCTATCACTGTTGCAGTCATTCATTCCTACCTCCCCTCCATTGATGGCTCCACACTGCCCACCAGCTGGATGCTGTGTACTCTCTCAGATAATTTTCTCATCCAGTATGGCTCTCCCACCCCCAGTTACTAGTGTGGAAATATCTTGTGAAGAGGTTCTTTTTGCAAATGGAGGCTCTGAGGTTCCAGAGTGAAAAAGTCAATGGTAATCCTCCCAGCCTGCCTTGCAGTATCTTGGGGAGGAGTGTTTTTTTAGGGCTCTGGGAAGGGAGAGAAAACCAATGAATCTTTGAGCTTGAAGGACCCTTCAGAAATCATTGGAAGTGTGGATATAAATTCCTATATTTAGTGCCTGTTTCATCATGAATATTTATGGGACCAGGAAAGGAGATGGACTGCTTCTATAACCACAGTAAGAAATATTAAGCAGATGGACATCCCAGAATCTTGCACTGACATGGGTGAAATGTTTGGAAAAAAGAAAAAAGGGCCTTAAATGTGCTGAGCATCCTTCTTTGGAGGGTTTTTGGTCAAGGAGAAGAATCAGCCAGGATGAGAAGGCATGAATGAGTTGGGATCCATATTGATAAAGGGAATAACCATGCTGATGATATCATAGATCCACAGCAAGTAATCTTCTATATCAAGACAGTTTTGGCAGAGGAAGCATTTTGTTTCTTCCCATTTGTCTCTAGGAAAATGATTACCAGAGGCAGTGTGGTACAGTATAAAGAATATTAGATTTAAATAAGAAACATTTGTAGTTTTTGTTTTTTTAGTCATGTTCAGTGCAATGTGACCTCATTGGAGATTTTCTTGGCAAAGATACTGATGTGGTTTGCCATTTCCTTCTTCAGCTCATTTTAAAGATGAAGAAACTGAGGGAGATAGGGTTAAGTGACTAGCCCGTGGTCACACAGCTAGTAAGTGTCTATGGCCAGATTTGAACTCAGGAAGACTCACATTCTTGAATCCAGGCCAGGTACTCCATCCTCTGTGCTACCTGACAGACAACACGTGCGTGTGTGCGTGCATGTGCACACACACACACACATACACACACACACCCCTTTATAAACTTTGACTACATAAATGAATGATGGTGATAGAAAGTGACATTCCATTTTATTTTGGTTTTTTAAGCTAATGTGTCTTTATTCAGCAAGAATTTATTAAGCACCTTCTTTGTAGACAGCAATGTACTAGGCACTGGAATGCCTTCAGAGAGTCAGATCCTGGATAAGATAAAAGATAAATCATTCACACACTATCCAATTACAGAATAACTACAAAATAACATGTACTAATGTAAGACAATAGAAACTGAACAGTAGAATTTTAGTCTGTTAGACCTTCCAGAGACTTTAGAGATTATCTAACTTAACTCCTTAATTTTTTACATATAAGGAGAGTGAGTCCCAAGAAGATGCTGAAAAATGTACAGAAAATGAGTTAGCAGATTTAGGATTTGACCCAGTTCTCTTTGACTGCCTATCCCATGCCTTATTCTACCACCTCTCTTTCTGTTATCTGTAGTATCTAGCATTTCTTATGGAAGCTATTGCTTAAATGGTTGCTCAAGGAGTAAATGCATAAATGGAGCTTCAAACTTAGCCTCAAGATCCAGGTCAGAAATTACCGACTTTTCCTTGGCAAAGTTGGGTGGGGAGATAGGTTAACTAAACATTTTGTATAAAAAGGAGAATATTATGAGCATAGCTATAGAGATGGAATGAGATATGCACAGGGAGAGACCTTGGTTTGGGTAGACTGGCACATCATAGTGGGGATCTAGGAGGTCTCCCTGTGTCTAACCTGGGGATTGGATCTCTGAATAGGTATACCGTGATGGATACTGTCATTTGCATAATACAGAAGAATGTAGGTTCTTGAGAGCAGTGACTTCTCATTTTTGTCTTTGTATTGTCAGTGTCTATTATAATTCCTGGCACAGAAATATGTGATAAGTAAATATTTATCAAACGGAATCTTTTATTTACATATCAGGCATCTCCTCATCAATGTAAATGAGTAAAGGTGGGAGTGAAGCAGTGATAAAAACTAGCTTCCTTGTCTGCCCCCTTAAAATAATCTGCCTCCCAAAATGAGGTCAAACTATGAAACTCATTTTAATACCAGTCTTGGCAATGAATACTTATAGAACAACCTAGAGGTTTTAGTGGTCCAACCCTAGAAGACAACTTTTGGTCACCAGTTAAGAAACACATATATTTGTATAACAGTTTAAAATTTGCAAAGCTCTTTTCTCACAACTCTGTGGCTAGGGTAAGCATCATCATTCCTATTTAGTGTGAATATTACCATCCCCATTTTACAGATTAGAAAGCTAAAGTGCAATGGTAATACTACTGATAACTGTCAGAACTGGTACTGGAACCCAGGTTCCTTCTGGCTGAAACCAGCAATACATATGCCAGACTGCCTCTTATGACAGATCTCAATTGATCTCAACTGAGGAAAGGTCTCCAGTACCATTCCTCAAAGTTACCCACCCCTGTCCACAATGAGCTGAGTTTGTGTGCATGGAGCTAGGCTGTACTTTTAGAGGAGCTAACTAAATGCTTTAACAGTAATCATAGGTAAAAGACTTTGAGTAACTGCAACGTTAGACCTTTGACTAAGATGTTTTCTCCTCGGTGACTAGGAAGCAAAGTAGATCGAAGGCTGCTCCTGGAGTCGGAAAGACCTGAATTCAGACTCTTACTTACTATGTGATCTTGAGCGCAATAACTCTGAGTTGTTTGCCTGTTTCCTCAGCTGTAAAGTGGAGATAGGAGCAGCACCTACTTCTCAGAGTTGTTATGATGATCCAATGAGATAATGTCTGTTAAAGCTCCTAGCACCATGCCTAGCATATAAGTTTTACAGAAACTCTTACTCTCTTCCCCTTCCCTTCTCCTTAATATTGTAGGTACTCACAGCCCTTTTCTTGTTAAAGCACATAAAGTAGTTCTGAAAAACCTCTTTAACACCTTTTCATTATATATCTCCTACATCTTTTCTGAGTAACGAAGTGGCACAGTGGATAGAATTGCTAGACTTGGAGTCAGGAATATTTATCTTTGTGAGTTCAGATATGACCTCAGACATTTGCTAGTTGTGTGACCCTTGGCAAGTCACTTGACCCTGTTTGCCTCTGTTTCCTCATCTATAAAATGAGCTAAAGAAGGAAATGGCAAACCACTCTAGCATCCTTGCCAAGAAAACCCCAAATAGGGTCATGACTGAAATGACTCAACAATAATACCTTTTCTAAGGACAGATGAGAGAAGTATTAGTGAAAAGAGCCCTAGCTTTGGAGTTAGGGGACCATGGCTCAGACCCTGTTTTTGATCTTTTCTACGTGACCTTGAGTAAGTTTTTCTTCCTGAGGCTTCATTCCCCACTCTGTAAATGACTAACTTCCAAGATCCATCCCTTTCAGTACTAGATCTATGAAAAGCCAAAGGAACTCAGTGGAAAAATTCCATTTTGAAGAATACTTTGTAGTAAAGTTAGGCACAACATTATGCTTTGAGGATTATTTGTGGAGGCAGAGGCTCATGAAGTTAATTTAGCTTTTATCTCCCCAAGCCAGTAAAGAACACAGGAAAACGAGTACTGACTGCCTTATGTTGAACTATATTTGGGGAAAATGACATGTCCTGGTTTCTTGATTGGCAAATCTGCAAAGGATTAAATATGGAAATAGCACTATCTTTAATGTATACGGAAGCAGATGCCAAATTATCTCCTTCCCAAAGGGCTGATGGCTTTCTCAGATGGAAAAGCTTAATGTGCATTTGAGGAAATGATACAGAACAGCTACTATATATGGGAATTTTTGCAGAACCCGGCTGTCAGAGACATATGATAAATGATGGCCTCATGTTGACTTCCAGTCCAGCTGTTTCTGTGATCATATGTCTTTGGTATCTTGAGTCATTTTTTCCATCCCCTCTTTACCTTGAAAGCTGTGTCTTACTAGTTTTATTTGTTCCCAGGATAAATGAAGCCTACCCCATTTAGGTGCCATTTGATGCTTCTTTTCCCAAATGATTTGAAATCTCCAAGGCTTTCATTTCATTCTCACAAACTTATGAGGTAAAGCTCCCTGAAGGCAGAGGCTGTTTTCATTTTTGCATTTTCTGTTTCTGGCGTCTAGTACGTACAGTGCTTGAATCACGGGCACTTGATAAATATTTATAGATTGAAGGACAGGGTAGATAAATGTTTTATAGGTGAGGAAAATGAAGGACAGAGAGGTAGTCACTTTCCATGGATCACATAATTGGTTAAAAAAAAAAAAAGCAGCTAAGACTAAAAACTGAAACTACCCTCTCCAAAGTTACTAGTGGTTTCTTGTTTCACAAATCCAATGGCCTTTTCTCGGTCTTCTTCACCTCTTTGCAGCTTTGGACACTGTTGATCACTCCTTCTCTCTTTTCTGCATCTCTTCTCTCTAGGTTTTTGGGATATTATTCTCTCTTGGTTTTCCTTCTACCTCTCTGACTGCTCCTTTTCGGTCTTCTTTGTCATGCTGTCTAATAGTAGGTTTTCTTCAGGATTCTGTCCTGGAACCTCTTCTCCCTCTATACTAGTGTATTTGGTGATCTCATCAGTACCCATGAATGAACTGATAGATTTCAAATCTACCTTTCTTGCCCCAACCTCTCTGCTGACCTCCAGTCTCACATCTCCAGCTACCTTTCAGACATGTAGAATTGGATGTCCAGTAGATGTCTTCAACTCACTATGTTTAAAATTTACTCATTATCTTTCTCCCTAAGGGAGGGGTGGAGAGCTTAGGTCCTCAAGTGCAGCCTTTTGAATGAAGTTTGCCCTAAGCTCTCTCTTCCCCTCCTACTTTCCCTATTACTATAGATAGCAACACCTACCTCCCAGTCTCTCAGTTTCGCAACCTAGGATTCATCCTAGACTCCTCCCATATCCAACTTGGAACAGAGTGTGTGAAGGAGATCAGAATGATGCTGAGAAAATGGATGTTGAGATGTGGATCTCTGTCTTATCTGAACACCACTGCATAATATTTGAATCATAAAAGCATAGGTTCATTGTTATAAAGTTGGAAGGGACCTTAGAGTTAATTTACTCCGACCTTTTAATTTTAGGATGGGAAAACTGAGGACCAGAGAAGGGAATTTTAATTCATTTTCTCTAACTCCAGATCTGTCATTCTTTCCACTGTGCTACATTGTCTCAGTTTTGATCTGTCAGTGTGGTTGAACCAAGAAACAAAAGGATATTGCATTTCACAGAAGTAAATTTAGGGAAATTGAGAAACTTCCACTGGGTAGAATAGGGGTAGTGTCCTAGAAGGGTGTGGTGATAGTGATCTACAACAAAGTGGAGACAGAGTCTAGGGTAAAGGAATGGGGGAAAAAATGAGTTTTAGAGCAACCTGGGCAACTCTAGCAGTGACTTAAATATGAAAACATGAAGAAAATAAGATTACTTCATAGAAACAGTAATATGGCATATTTAGAGAATACAAATAAAAGTGGTCCCGGTGGAGTTGAGATAAACTTTGTGTTTTTATAGCTTAGTTCAGCTTGCTTCGGTTTGAGGGAGAGATAGATTTTATATTCATTGAATATTGGCGCTATGGTTGGTGGTATGCTAAGCACTTAGGTGTTAGGACTCCTAGGGTCACTGATAAAGAGTTGAAAAGGAGTCCATCCTTAGTCCTTTCCGTGAACTAAGTCCAATCCCCACATTTTATAGAAGAGAAAACTAAGACCCAGGAAGGGTGACTTGCTCAAGGTTGCTTGTAAATGATTATAACTTTGCACAGTGCAACTTAGACTACTGCAACCGCTTCAGGAAATTTATTCTTCATATTAATCAGGACCTAAATGGAGTCAGGAAGACTTGAATTCATATCCAGCCTCAGACACCTACTAGTTGTTGGACCCTGAACAAGTCACTTAACCTGGTGTGACTCAGTTTCTTCATCTGTAAAATGAGCTGGAGAAAAACAATGGCAAATCACTCTGGTATTTTTGCCAAGTAAACCTCAAATGGGATCACAAAGAGTTGGATATAACTGAAATGACTGAACTATAGTAAAGAGTCTGGATTTAAAACCAGATCCCCTGGCTCCAGAACTAGTGATTTTTCAACTATTCCATATATAGAGAATATAAACAAAATATAACCAGGCATTTGGAATAGTTTAGAGTACCTAGAGTCTAAATTTAAAACAAAGATGGTATCAATTAAAATATTGTGGCAGTCCTTAGTAATTTAGTTTCCTGAGAAAATAAGTGTAACAGCAATGGTCACTAGAGGGCAGTGTTTCCAATAACATCCAAGAACTTTTCAGGACTGTGTTCATTTTCAATTAGTCAAAAATACAGTTTCTGAAATCTGGGCACATCTCCCTCTTTTTCTTCCTACTTCTCCCCTTCCTTGCCCTCCTTCTCATTCTGTATCTATGAATGACCATCATCATTATGAGCTACATGATGATATGTTCCCTAGGCATTTATAAGAGGCAAAAGTCATTGGAAAGGACAGCCAAGGTCATCCCTTCAGACCCTTCATTTTACTGATGAGCAGACTGAAGCTTGCTTGGATAAAGTGATATGCTCAAGGTTGTACAAGTAGCAAGCATCCACTGATGTTGTCTTCTAAATTATCAAATATTAAGTTATCTTCTGTTAGAGCCGTTCTTTTTCTGTATTTCATTATATTAGTTATAAATCAGTTATTTGTGTATGGAATATACGATTTTTGTTTAACCAGACCTGTGATTTCAGTGGAGAAAGGGCAAACTCGAGGGAATGAAGGCCATTAAATTGTTCATAAGGATTCCAGCAAGCTACATATTGACTTAGAAACACATGTATTTTTCTGTGTGTATATGTGTCCATACATGTACATATATACCTACATGTATACACATACATATAGATAAGTATATTAATTCAACAACAGATTCAAATCAGATAGGAATTACATTCTAATCTACTTCAGGCCTCACTTAGCAATGTTATAGGCAGCATGTGACCTTGGATTGACTTGAGGAGCTCCTGATGAGAAAGCATATAGGGTCCATATTTTAATATCTGCTTCCTAATTATGGTTGATAAAGTAGACTTGTTTTCTCTACATGTTATTTGCTCAACATCTCCTTTTCAAAAATTTTCCAGACACTATTAACTTTTAACATTCTTTTTTTTTAAATTTCGAGTTCTAGATTCTTTCCCTCCTTCCTTCATCCCCTCCCTCCCTGAGACAGCAATTTGATAAAAGGGATACATCATGCAATCTAGCAGTCATTGTTACTCGCTCTCATCTGGGGTCAGACATCCCATGTCTAATTCTTGTACCACAGGAGCCCTTCAAATACTTGAAAATAGATATTCTGTCCATGTTTGCCCTCCCCCTCCCTTTTCTTCTTATGTTCAAGCCTTCCCCTACCCCTTTTTCTACTTAAGAAGCGGAGAAGATAAAACCCTGGATCCAAAGTCAGGAAGACCTGGGTCAGATCCTGCCTCAGATACTTAATAGCTGTGTGAACTTGGGCAAGTCTGCTTACCTTGATTTTCTCAACTGTAAAATTCAAATAATAATAGCACCGACCTCCCAGGATTGTTGTGAGAATCAAGTGAGATAATATTGGTAAAGTGCCTAGCACCTGGGACAAAGCAGGCGCTCTGTATAAATCATCATCTAGGACAGACACAAGAAGTCTAAGAAACCCCTCAGGAGCTTCTCTGTCCAGGTGGGAAGACAGGACAGAGACACAAAAAGGTCTGACTAATTAACAATAAAAGGTAACAAAAGGCCAAGTGAATGCAGACCACACTAATACAGGAAATATAAAAAACCTGATTTCTCAGGTCTGACCTGGCTGAATTGTAAAAACTAGACAACAAAACATTTATTTCAATTACATAAACACATACTAAATGCCTGTTGAATAATAAGAATTCAGACACTTCAGGCAAAAAAAAAGTAATTAGGAATTTTTCTATCAGTGATTAAAGACTTTCTCCTTCCTAATATCATTCAACACACAAAAGACTAATTACCCAACTGTAATTGCTTGGACTGGGAGCCACTCGGGTAATATTTTGCCATTCATTCATGTAAGTTATTACTGATGATGATAAGCGTTCATAGCTTGTATTCACAGTTCGTAGAGAAACTTAGTATAATAAAAAAATTACCATTTTGCAGCCAATAATTAAAAACATAGATTTTTTTTTTATGATTCCTTCCTTAGAAGTTTTACCAAGGAGAACAGAGGTTATTGAATAGATGGATACTCTTCACTTAAGTTAATTATCATAAAGCTAAATCTGCTTTTATTTGGTTTTGGTCAATTACCTTCCAGTACTGACCACAAGTGTCTTTTGAAGCTCTTAAAATTAGATTCAGTTAATTCCTGAATGAATCTGGGCACAGAATAGGCCTCTTAACTGATTCTTGCTTGGAAAGTACATATGCCTTAGGGTCATGGTCCCCTAGTGGCTACAATTCACTTATTACTTCTTTTACTTAAATTAATAAGCCTTGAGAGTTGTCGGGGAGTAACACAAGCCATTTCCACCTTAGTGCAGATTAGTTTATCAAACTAGCTAGGCAGTTATTTAGTGCAGTAGAGGAAACTGAAGCAGACTTATGATCTTTGAGGGGATACATTGTAGTGTCAGTATAGTGCCCTGGGCAGGTAGGGTAGTTACCATGAAGGTATCTCTCAGGTCCTGGACAGAAAGAGAACGTAGAGGATCAAGGGAGCCGGAGTGAGCCTAGATAAAAAAAAGCAAATTTTGCCTGCTTCAGAGTTTTACTTAGGAACTGTGGTATCTTAGGAGGAAAAAAATCTGGGAGGAGAGAGAAGGTAGTCACTGCACCGCTGTAATGGTTCATAATTTTCTCTACTTAATAAGAATTTTCTTACTACTAGGTAATTGGGCAAGATTTTTTTTGGGGGGGGGGTGGTCTTGTATTTGAAATGAGTAGGTACCAAATCAGGAATCAAATTCAGCCTTAGGCACATAGTAACTGTGTGATCCTGGGCAAGTCACTTAACAGTCTTAACTGTCTGCTTTAATTTCCTCAACAGTAAAATGGGGATTTCCACAGCACCTCTCCAAGTGGTTGTGAGGAGAAAATGAAATAATGTTTATCTAATAATTATAAATAATATTTGATAATTATTTACAAATAATATTTGTAATGTACTCAGTATAGTACTGGATTCATGGGAATACTTAATAAATGTTTATTCCTTTCCCTGCTTTCTCTGCCCCTTTTAAATCTTCTGTGCTCATACAGGCACTGACACAGGTAATGAAAGCTGATTGTTTTTCGTTTTCCGTTTTTGTTGTTATTTCTTCAGTTGTATCCAACTCTTCGTGACCCCATTCGGGGTTTTCTTGGCAAAGATAATGGAGCGTTTTGCCATTTTCTTCTCCAGCTCATTTTACAAATGAGGGTTAAGTGACTTGCCCAGGGTCACACGGTTTATTAAGTGTCCAACAAAGGAGTCTTCCTGACTCCAGACCCAGCACTCTATCTACTGTGCCACTTAGCTGTCCACCTCTCTGAAATACTTCTCCTTCATGCCTTTGGCATACTCTTCTGAAATACATCTTTCATACAACATTCTGTTTAGGTGGTCAAAATAATAGAAAAGGTCTTCATCTCTAAGGATCCACTGCTGGTTTTCATCCAGTCGGTTCCATTGCTCAGTTCAGTCCTGTGTTGGAAATATTGCAATGGAATGTTAGATGGGTGATTAAACTTTCTGAAATCTTGAGAGCTTTCCTTCTCTGCCTGCCAAATGAGCCCAGCAGTTCTGGGCTGGTTTCATGCCTGGGATGTTACCATCTGGTAACTGTACCGAAGCATATTTAAACAAGAATTAATTTGATTTGGGCTTTGGAACAGGAGAAAACTTGAGCAGAAAAACCAGGATCCTTACAACTCTACTAAAGAGTTCCCTTGTTTTCAATCCAGGCAGAAAGCAGAACTAAAATTACTGTCCTCTTGACCCCAGATTATCCATCTGTAAGTTGTCATGATAACACAGGATATAGGAAAATAAAGCCAAGACTTCTGGTGGCTGATTCCTGCCTGTATTGAGGGTGTCCAGGATAAGAGAGTAGCTAAGTGGTGCAGGGGATAATGTACTATACCTGAAATAGGGAAGATTCATTTTCCTGAGTTCAGATCTGGCCTCATTCACTTACTAGGTGTGTGACCCTGGGCAAGTCACTTAACCCCATTTACCTCAGTTTCCTCATCTATAAAATGAGCTGGAGAAGGAAATGGCATACCCTTCTGGTATCTTTGCCAAGAAAACCCCAAATGGGGTCACGATGAGTTGGATTCAACTGAACAGCAGGATCCTAGAGTCGGAGTTGCATAGATGCAAGTGGGCTTCAGAAGGCCATCTTGTCATTTACAAAAGACAATAAGAAGATGCTGAGAAAAAACTGAATGATGTGCTTAGCACCCTGTAGGGAGGGAGTGTTAGAGAGGAAATCTGAACTCAGATCCTCTGGCTTCAACTCCAGCTCTCTTTCCATTGCCCCAGTTGGCTCTTTATTCCACAGAACGTTTGGCAGCCTGATTGCTGACTCAGCTGTCTACCAAATCAAAAGCTTGAAAGTCATTTGAAACTCCATGCTTGTTCTTGATTGAGGCCGAAGGTCAGATGCAAATTTGTGCCTCAAAAATTAGGAATGTACCTTTCAAGAGTAGCTTATTACTTCAGGGAATTTTGTTTCCCCCAGGTCCAGCTAACATAAAAGCTGAAGAATGTGCAAGGTGTTGGAGTGAGTAGGGCACTGGTCCTGAAGTTAAGAAGACCTCAGTTCAAATACAAGTTCAAAAAGTTAGTA
Source organism: Potorous gilbertii (assembly GCA_028658325.1). Lineage (NCBI taxonomy): Eukaryota > Metazoa > Chordata > Mammalia > Diprotodontia > Potoroidae > Potorous > Potorous gilbertii. The sequence goes on from JAQQSK010004403.1 coordinate 17,740, forward strand.
GTTGTGTGACCTTGAGCAGGTCCCTCAGCTGCTGTTTGCCTCAGTTTCCTTAACCATAAAATGGGGTTAATAGTAGCACCTACTTCCCAGAGCTGTTGTGAGGATCCAATGAGATATTTGTAAAGCACATAGCACAAATGTCTGGCACATAATTCTTTATTGTGTTTCAGTTTTGGGTTACTGGCCCTCCACGGTGAGGGGAAGAGACAATGAGCCTTAGAGGCCAGTTTCCAAGTGTCATTAATGGGAAATCATGGGGAAAAAGGGGTAACTATAAACAGGTTGCATGGAATCTTCTGTGAGTGAATGTGTCTTAAGAAATGGGGCAAGGGAAGGAGGCCGTGTGCGCTGATTTCAGTAACTGAGCCCCCCAACCTTTCCATGGAGTCCATTGCAGTGTAGTTATGGGGCTCATGTTGCTTTGGCCTGGCCATTTAGAAAGATCTCCACTTCTATAATGAAATTAGGCAGTCCCCCACCCAGATATTGCTCTGAAAGGCTGGTGAGTGTTTTCACATGTAAATCTAGTCAAATGCTTCTTTCCTGGCCTTTTCTATTCCCTGTTTGTGCTAAATATGTACTCGTGGTGCTTTAAACTTAGTCTAGGAAAGGTTCTTTATTCATCCGTTCCCAATGAATTGGACGGGAACCCAGCCTACCCCTTGAGTTGCATGATTGTTTTTTGTCTTAGTCTCAGCCTCAAATGTGTTCTGTTCTGATCTTTATACTTTGTACAGTTTACTTCCGATAACTTTATGATTCAGTATTCTTATGCTGAGTAGGTGTTAAACATTCTTTTTTCCCCCTTTCTCTAGGCTCTTTTTTAAAAAAAGACTTATTCATGCCTTTTGTTTGTAGACCACATTCCTTTCCTGTGGTATCTCTCCTCCATGAACCCTGCCTTGTCTCATAGGAAGAAAAAGCAATTAAAAAAACCCAAGCAGTCAGCACTTATTCAGCATTTGCCATGTGCCAGGCAGACTGTGGGCTAAACACCAAAGGTACAAAAAAGGTGAAAACATGATCCCTGGCCCCAAGAAGTTCACAAGGCTGTTTATTCCTGACAACCTGTAGCATCCATAGATTCCCTCTCCTTCTATACCAGGAGGAGGAAAGATTTAGTGAAACAAGCATTTTAAAATCTCCTCTCTGTGGGGCATCAGAGAAATGGTACTAAGATTTAAAAAAATACAAAACAAACTGTCCCAGCCCTCATAATTAAGTATAAAGTGTGTGTATGTACAAAAGCATATACTTTACTTGTACAAAATATAGTATAAAAAATAATTTCAAAAGGGATAGGGAAACTAGTGACAACTGGGTAGTTGGAGAAGATGGGAAAGGGACCTAATGACAACTAGGTAGAGGCAGTGCTGGGCCTGGAGTCAGAAAGACTCATGTTTGGAGTTCAAAGTTGGCCTCAGACACTTAGAAGCTTGACCCTGGGCATATCACTTAACCCTGTTTGCCTTGGGTCCTCATCTGTAAAATGAGCTGGAGAAGAAAATGGCAAATCACTCTAGTATCTTTGCTAAGCACACTCCAAATGAGGTCACAAGAAGAATCAGACAGACCTGAATCGAACAACATCGATGATGGAGATGACCCCGGGACTGAGTCTTCAAGGGAGTTCGGGATTCTCAGAGATGGAGGTGAGGATAGCAAGAATTCCAGGTATTTGGGAGGGCCTTGGCAAAGCTTTGGAGACAAGAGAGACTTATGTAGGAGGACTGGCAAAGGGGCTAGTTGGACTTGAATGTAGAGTGTGTAACAAGCCGTAATAAATCTGGGAAGATACATCGTGACGGACTTTAAACATCAAACAGAGGAATTTGTATTTTATCTTAAAGGTAACAAGGAGCCGTTAAAAACTTTGGAAATAACCTCAGAGTACAAATACTTCAGCCCGCTTATTTAACAAATAAGGAAACTGAGGCCTAGCCAGATCTGTATTTTAGAGGTGTCAGTTTTAGCAGCTGTATGTCATTGGAGGCAGCGTATTATAGTAAATAGGGTCAAGAAGACCTGGGTTTGGATTTTGCTTTGCCATCATCACCTGTGTTATGCTGGGCAAATAACTGAACCTCCCTGAATCTATTTCTTTAGTTATAAAATGGGGTAGTAATATCACCTCCCTCTCAGGGAGATAATGTATGTAAATGAGATAATGTATGTAAATCGCCATGTAAACTTTGAAGTGCTACATAAATGTCATCTATTTTTTTTTATCATTTATTCTTTAGAGCCAAGATTAGTCATTAACAATTAGTCAGAAATTGGCTGCTTTGTACTATTGCTTTCATTTTCTCTAGCTTATTTATTCACCTGGTTCTCCTTATTTTATTCTGTATCAATTCATTCAAGTCTCAGAATTGTTCATACTCGTTTCTTAAGGTGCAGTAATATTCCACTACATTTATATCCTGGACTTACTGCACTCTCAGAGGAGACATTTCCATGGTGATTAATAGTAGGCATAGAAAGGTAGCTTAGATCAGAGGGCAGAACGCTGACCTCGGAATCTGGAAAATCTTGTGCAGATCCTAGTTCAACTAAATACTACTTAAATGTGACCCCGGGCAGGTCATTTAATCATCCCGTGCCTTAGTTTTCTGATTAGTAAAATGAAAAGGCTAGATTCAGTGACTTCTGAAACCCCCTTCAGCGATAATTCTGTGAAACTTGGTAGACCTTAGGTGAGCAGGCTACCCAGAATTCCTCAGGTTCTTGTGGTAAGTATAGGTTTTGAGCGAGTTTGGGAAAAGAAACTCAAGGTCAGCCTTCATTGAGAAATTAATGTCTAGAGGGAACCTCATCTAAGACTGTCTGACCCAGGATCTAAGTAATTAGTGCTCTCCCACCGAATTTCCACAGCCGTGATCCTGAGAACAAGCCAAGACTGAATTACACATTTAAACACCATAATTTGTTCAGCTGTTTCCTCAAATGATAGTTACTCATATTTTTGTTTTAATTTTAGATTTTATTAATTTTTCTACCCCTGAAATCTACTTAGCACTCTTGTCGGTCATTTTGTTAGCTAAGATGAAGAGGGGTGGATGTTCTCAAAATTTTCTGGAAGAGCTTTCTCTGATATATCACTGAGGGTTAAGATTCAAATTGATAAGACTTGAGAAGGAGGCCATGGGAAGAACAGTGTGGGTTTTGACTCAGAGGACCTGGGCTTGAATTCTCACTCTGCTACATATGTGATGTTGGTCAAGTTATTTAATTTTTCTGGACTTCGTTTTCTGCATCTGTAAAATCTCATGACAGGACTAGATAACCAGAGGTCCTTTTCAGCTGTGTATCTAAAGTAAGAGAAATTAAAAGTATTTTCCCTGGAGGAATTGTTTTTGCCTGTGTTGTATCTCCAGCCCTTAGCACAATACCTGGTATAAGGTAAGCATTTAGCAGATGTTTGTGGATTAATTTTCATACATAGTCTCCTTTCCCTATATTTTTCTGAAGGTAAACCACATGGGGGCAGAAATAACGTTTGGAAAGTTAGCTGACTTAAAACCATGATCCTCTAAAAATGATTGACATCGTAAGGACCCTGAAAGGACCAGAGAGTACATTTCACTGTGGAGTAAACATTGAGACAATTTACTAGCATTTTTTAAAGAAAGCATATCCTTTGTCTAGTCTTTTTCAGTGGCTGTACAAGTGTCCTGGCCCCTTTTTACAAGATAGGTGTTTAATCAGTGGTTAAATGTTGTGTTGGACAAAAGAAATAATAGGAGAAAGTGATAGTGAAGGATTCTTGACCTATGGGGCTTACGGTGACTTTGTGGATTGTTCAGGTATTGCAAAAAATAAAATCCCATGCATTTGAAGGTTCACAAAGCATCCTACATCCATGCTGTTTTTGGAGTCTCAGAGTAACTCTGTAGGGTAGGTACTGCAGGTCTTCTTGTTTTCATTTTACAGAATGAGACTCAGATGAAAAAACAGCTAGAGAGACAGCAGCTGAATTCAAACCCAAGTTTTCCTTCTTCCAAGTCTAGAGATCTACACAACGTGCCATATAATCTCCCACATAAAAAGTAACATTAATTATGGAAACAGTAGCTTCCATTTTCCCCTGCTAGTCTTGTCTTTGTGTTGCTTCCCTGAAAATGCCCTCATTAAGAATTTTAAGTCCTAAAGCCACTTATCTAATTCAAAAATATCTTTCTTCTATTGTGTGAGTCTGTATTCAGTAGGATAACAATGTTTGTCGTTCTCATTAAATAGCGCTTTAAGGTTTGTATATCATTTTACATTTGAGCACTGTGAGATCAGTGTTATTAAAGTTCCCATTTTACAGATGAGGAAACAAGGCACGGAGCGGTTAGATGACTTGTCCAGGGTCATACAGGTAGGGACTAAGTCCTAGACTCTTTCCATTTCACTGTCTGAAACACTGGGGAGTAAAGTGTTAGGGAAAGAAGAAAAGAGAACAAGCCTTTACATAGTGCTAACTATATGCCAGGTACTCGTCATATTATGAAAGTAATTATGGAAGTATTACAGTAGACAGAAGTAGTTGTGAGAGTTATTCATTCATTTATTGTATTGTCCTGGATCTTCTACCAAGACTTCCCTTTTTTTTTAAATTGCTTCACAGCTTAAAGTGGGAAAAGTTTGATGCTTTAAGAGGGTTGCAAAGTATAAACATAAGCTGAAGATTGGAAATTGAGGCTATAGAGAAGGAATGGTGAAACGAACAAGAATTATTCAATTTGAAGAGGTAGTTAGGTGTCAATTAATAATGGCCTCCTGGGTTATTGTTGTTCCATCCTTGTCAGTTATGTCTGATTCTTCTTGACGTCATTGGGGGTTTTCTTGACAAAGATATTGGAGCGGCTGGCCATTTCCTTCTCCAGCTCATGTTGCAGGTGAGGTACTAAGAGGGTTAGGGTACTTGCCCAGGGTCACACAGCTGGTAAGTGCCTATGGATGGATTTAATCTCATGAAGGTGAGTTTTCCTGATTCCAAACCCAGTGCTCTATCCACTGCCCCACCCAGCTGCCCTATGAGGCAATTAAAGGGGGAAGAAAAGAGTGGGAAAGAAATGGAAAGAATACTAGATGAAGAGTCCAAGGTCTTGGGTTCAGATCCCAGCTCTGATGCTTCCCTCTGGGCCACAGTTTTTCTCATCTGTAAAATAAGGAGACTGAACTAGATGGTCCCTAAAATCCCACAAAACTTTAAAACTAGGATCCTGATTGTCCTGTCTGCGCCTCTCAACCCAGGGGTTAGACACAAGTAATGTTTACTTCTATTTTTATCTCATTCTGTCTTCAATATGTTATTTGCCCAGACAGTATGAGTAAATGGCTCTTTGCAGGTCTCTCACTCTAAAACCTTAATGTGCTATATAAATGACAAATGTTAGATGTTTCTCAGTAGCACTCCCTTCTGAAGTTGTGGATCTCTGTGGCTTCTGTTGCTTCTTGTGGCTGGTGTTATCTTCATAGTTACCATGGAAGTACTTTGAAAAGGACAATTAATTTAGCAGCGAACATCTGGCCTTGGTAGTTAGAATTCTTGGAAACATTTGTGAATATTCAGATATAGCCTCCAAGGAAACCATTGCAGATATGGTTATCTGACTCCGACCAGACCCCAGAAAAACCAAAATTTCCGTTATTTCGAAGGTCATCCGTTTGACCACTTTTCTTAGCCAAATATGCATATTGTAATTCTCTGTGTTAGACACTAATGTTCAAAAGTGCCTTTGTTTCTTTATCTAAATGACATAAAAAATTTTGTATGTGCTCAGTTATTTTTAATTACATCTTATTTTGTTTGTAAATGAAGAGCCATATTTTCTGCCTCCAACCTCCTCTCCCCTTCATTGAGAAAACAAAACAAAAAACCAAAACTCCTGTTACAAATTTGGGTGTCATGCTTGTGCAGAGGCCATGCTAATCTCTGTATCATTCCAATTGTAAGTATATAGGCTAAGTCAGCAATTCTGTGTACTTATTTATAACATATATTGTGAAGCAGAGAAGAAAGCAGATGTGTACCAAATTGCCATTTAGGCCTGTACATGATGTCATTTTGGAAGGGCATAGATAAGTGCCAAATGGGAATGGCATTGATTTAAAATCTGCTTCTCCAGTCTGTCTGGGGAACTGCCCAAGGGACCTGAGGGAGAGAAAGGTCTTTAGTTCTTAGAGCTAAATTCTGCTCCACTGATTTCTGAAACTGTGAATATTCAGACACAACTTCTGGTTTATTATTGACTTTAGAATAGAGTGTGTGTGTGTGTGTGTGTGTCTGTGTGTGTGTGTGTGAAGCTCTCATTTCAATAAGACCTTGGAGAGATCATCCCATTCAGGCTCTCCCTTAAGCAAAAATTCCTACAATAATGATAGCTAGCATGTGTATGGTGCTTTACAATTTGCAAAGCCTTCTTTCATTCAGTTAATCTTGCTGTAGCAGGTAGGGGGTGATATGGTAGGGTTGCAAACTTATGTTTTGGGAAGACCCCAACATATCATCTGTCATGAGATCTTAGTTTTAGTCTATTCTGTGGGTGACCACAAGTTATTTGAGACTTCTGAATTGGCTCCCTTATCCAGAAAACTGGGGGGAGAAGAAACAATTTATGTAAACATTGTTTAAAAACTCTTGTTATTTTGAAAATGTGCCTAGAAGTTCCTGAGAAAAGCAAAGAAACAGTTCAGATTCTCTGAAGAGGTTTCCTACTTGACCAAAAAATGAAGATGGTAGGGCTAAAGTTTATAAAATGTATATCTTGTCTTCATTAGAAAGGAGGTAGAAATAAAGAATAAGGGGCCCTGGAGACCTGAGCTTTGGAGGTGGGAAGCATGTGAGCAAAATGCCATCTGTTGCAAAACCATGATGACCAAAGTGCACTTTCCCAAATGGGGACACAGTCATCAAGTTGCTGCGTTTCAATACCTGGTAACTTCATCTTCAGATCGTTATGTTCGGGTCATAATTAAGTTACACTGGAAAAGCAACCTAATTTGATTGAATTATGCTGAAAATCAGGTTTGTATACCAGCATCCTGAGTTCAAATTTCGTGTCTTACACATAATGTGACTGTGTGACCCTGGGAACGTCTTTTAATAACCTTTCATCCCAACAACTTATGTTGCAGAACAGTTATAGCCTTCATTGGTAAAGGAAGTTTCTTTACCCAACCCAATTAAGTAATAGAATCTGGACCCAATAAAAAGATAGAATTAAAAACAGCTTGTTAGTAATGCAGCTGGGTGGCATCATAGGTGGCGTGTTGGATTTAATATCAGGAAATCTGAGTTCTAATCCTGCCTCAAACACATCACCATCACCCTCCTCCTCATTGTCACTAGCATTTATATAGTGTCTATTATATGCCAGGCACCGTGCTGTTACAATTATTGTCTCATTTGATTCTCTGGAAGGTAAGTAGCCCCATCTATAGTTGAAGAAAGTGACGTCAGCCAAGGTACTCGCCCAAGGTCACCCAGCTAGGATGTGTCTGGTGTTTTATTTGAACTCAGAATTTTCTGACTCAAGGCACAGGCCTCACAGTACCCCTTAGCTGCTCTCATTCGTGTGCCTCTCGAAGCCTTTTTCTCATCTATTAAGTAGGAATAATATATCACCTCCTACTGGGATTGTTGTGAAAATCAAATGAGGTCATAAATATATATATATAGGCACTATTAACTACTTCGTAGTGGTAATTTGGAGACAGCATTAGGCTTGTGTGTTTACTTATCTTTAAATCAAATGACATGTTCTCTTACTGTGCCTCCTCTCAGCTAGAGTGAGTATACTATATTGTACCCTTCACCAGCTCAGATGCTATCTGAGTTTTTCTTTGAGGCCAGACTCTTTTCTTTATTCTGTAGAGTGCTTAATTTCTTACTCAGTAAGTAGTTAGTAATATGTGTTTGGTTAGAAGGGAATTATTGTTCACTATTTAATGTACCTTTTTATATTGTCTCTTCCTTTATTATGCTTAAAACCTCCTACGTGGTGTGTATCTCTTCGTCTTGGCCCTACGGAATAATTTCAGAGAAGTTCAGACAATTGTACCTTTTTCTTGTGAAATCTGATTTCACTCCTGTTAACAACCAAGTTCAGTATACTGTATTTCTGAAACTTACTTGAATATTAGATTGCTTGTAAAAAAAAATCGATCAATAGCTGAGGTTTGAGAATGCTTTCTTATAGATATGACTATTTGTAGTCATGGGAAATTAACTGTGCCCAAATTAGGGGGACAGAGAAATGGGGGAAAAAGTCCCAGATTTCAGAAATGGAGCCTTTTAGATGCTGGTATCAAGAGTATACTGTTTCCATGGGAGCTAGTAAACATTTCCGTGACCTTGATGAGAATGATTTTGAAATAAGAGATGCATTTTTGACCATAGCAAGCAGATTTAATACCCAAGTCGTAGCCTGTTGTGGCAAGTTCATGGTAGGCGGGAAAGAGCAGATGTGAAGGGCATACCTTTGAATTCCAGGAGAGGGAGAGGAGCCATGTTTGCTGTCCATAGTACCCAGACAACTGGAGTGGTTGACTCTTGATTCTACGGCCTTGGAATGTAGAAAACAAGCTTGTATTTTTCCTCCTGTCATTCACAAGAACTTTTGTTAATGGATTTTTTTAAGTGAAAGTTTATTTTAGGAAACTTTATCAGCTATTTGGATGTTATGAAGTGCATGGTGGGTGGGTAGAGCAGAAAGGAGCCAAATCTGGCAGCATTGTAGAGATCCAAATGATGCAAGAGGTGTCTGACTTTACACTAACTAACATGCAAAAATCTACTTTTACCAAAAAAAAAAAAGTCATTAGGTAGTGATTATTCAGTTAACAAAATGATGACCAATAAAATTCCTTTGACTGAAGAACTTCCTTGATGAATTATACATGATTCACTTTGCAGAAAAACGAAATTTAGCCACATCTTTTCTGGAACACGTCTGTGCTCTAAAATGCAGCATATCCCAGATTTCCTAGGCAGAAGGGGAATCTCAGAGGTTGTTAAGGCTAATACCCTTAGTTCACAGATAGGAAACGTGAAGCCCAGGAAATAACTTGCCTAGAAGTAGTGTTCTAGCCAAGATTTGAAAAGGAAACACTTAGGATTCTAAATCTCTTTCCACTGCTCCAGGCTATTTCTTCATTGAACACAGAAATGTTTGTAAAAAGAATTAACTATGGGGGTATAAAATCTTAATTTTAAGGAAGTGATTGTAGAACATTTATAAATAAATAAAATAAATAAAAAAAAAAAGAATTAACTATAAAACCTTAAGGCAAAGGAGCAGGACAATTCTCCCCTCCAAGACAGGGTAGTTTTGTAGCCAGAGTTCTAAGTTTCAGTTCACATCTCTTGGCTACCTTTGTGATCTCAGCTAAGTCAAGTTCCTGCTCTGGGCCTCAGTTTTGTTGTTTGTAAAAGGAAAGTAATTAACTAATAATCTCTGAGATCTCTCCCAGCTCTAAATCTATGATCTTAGGATACTATTAGTAAATACATTCTTTGTGCAAGATGTTAGCCACCACTAAAAAAAAAGCCACCAGCTAATGCCTTTTTATTATGCCACATGTATAGAACATAAATGTTGACATTTAGATATGTATCACTCTGAACTTTACAAAGCCATATTCTCCCTGGCTCTATCCCATACCTGGAAGGCTCTCCTCCTCCACTCTGACCTCCTTAAAGTCTCCACTAAAATCCTACCTTCTACGGGAAGCCTTTTTAATTACAGTGCCTTCCCTCTGTCAGTTATTTCTTATAACTTCTTGTTGTAACAGCAAGGATCCCAGCATACACAGGAGGATCTGCTGTACAGGTTCTTAGATCAACTTTTCTAAAAGGAGAGCAGCTTTTGAGGGTGTCAACAATCTACATTAATCAAGCACATATTCATTCACTTAGTTTAGGGGGAGAAGTCAGCATCCTGTACTTCAAAGAAAATTCGAACATAGATATAAAGACCAACAGACAGATCTAGCTGTCTGACCATACATGCGTAGTTACCAGAGAAAGAAGCACTAACATCTGGCTTTTCAAAGTGGAGGGGCAGGGGAGCTCCTTAGCAGCTACCCAGAGTCTCATCTGGCCAAACAAACACTTCCAGTGAGTAAACCCGAAAACAATACTTCACCTCAGAGTACATGTACACTTTTCAGAGCCAGATCGCAACACAACCCTTGAGAACCAGTGCCTCATTAGAAATTAACAAAAGATGTGTGGGCCTTCCTACAAAACCAAGCTTCCCTTAATAGGCAGGCCCATTAATGTTGTGGGGGGGAAGATCTTCAACTCTCATTAACATAATTAACATTACACTTGTATATGGCTTACCTTGTGTGTGTGTGTGTGTGTGTATTTTTTTTTCCTGTGTTGTTTCCCCTGATTACATTGTAAGCTCTTTGATTTGTTTTGTGACCTTGGTTATAAGATGAGACAACAGTCTAGGCATTTTTGTTAATAGAACTGATGGATGACATAGTCAAATTGGCATGGGTCAGGGATATGATGATTTATAGTCACAGGTCTAGCTGTATGTATCTGTGATATGGGGCTGCTAGCTAATGGCGTGCCACATCCCAGAGGAAATGTGGGCAGTAGCTTTTTCACAGTGAGCTGTGACTTTGGATTGCCTGATATCTCCATAGCTCGCCCTTTTTGGTTGTTTATATCTAGAATTGTGGTGGTTTGTTCTCATAGCCTTCACCCCATGAATTTGAACTTGAATCCACACACAATGGTACAACACCAGTTGTGGTTGAAACCTTCTGCAAATCCGCAGAACATGTTGGTTAATGCATGTAATCAAGAAAACCCAGTTCACCCTGGGAGCCTTCACTTAGAAAAGAAACCAGGAGTTGGAGGTGCAACCATGCCCTTTGTGAGACTTTTAACTTGGTTGTGTGTTCATGTATATGTGGTTGTACGTGCTCCCACACATAAAAAACATGTCCCAAGGAGGAAGTCCCGAGCCTGGGGAAGGGTATTTGGAGAAATGTTTCCCCTGTCAATGATTATTCAAGAGATAGTATTTAAAGAGTTCACTTCCACCAAGCTCCAAGTCTTTGTTGTGCAATATGAAATCTGTCCCCTGTTCTGTGTCATAAATGGAAATCAATGATCTGGAAATACACAGGTACTCACTCAGCCAATTCATAGGCCTGCCAGAAGTTAGGGGTATAAAAGCTGGTGGGGATGCCTTGTTAATAGCTGCTCCGGCTCAAAAATTTACCATCACTGGACTTAACAAATGTTTGCAAGAACATTAGCTGATCATTAAATACCACTAATTGCTGATTTGAGGGATGTGATGCTTAATTATATTTTAAGTTTCTCCTCTGTTCTGTGAAGGGGTTATTTGGAATAGGACACTGAAAACTGAAATGTAACAAGCTTAGGCAAACATTAGGGCTGCTTGGATTTTATGTTTACCTCAAATGTTAAGTGTTGAGTTCATACAAGCAAAATACTGTGTAATTCCCTGCAAGCATGAAAAGGACTTGAATTTCCACATTCTTACTATAAAAGAAACCTTTTCTGAAAATCTATAGTGTATTGAAAAGTTTATGTAATATGTTAATATTATATTACATAAAGTTTATTTATATTGTATTACATATATAATGGCAAATTCTTTAATGCTGAATGCAAAGAAATATTTTGAAACACATGTGAGATTATCAATTCAACCTGGAAAATAATTTTCCAAAATTTCTGAAATGTTTACGAAAAAAGAGGGAAGAGGTGCTGGGTGAAGCTTAGAGATCTAATCTTTTCATGAAAACAGAACATAGAGAGGTCCACTGATTTACTTGGTCATTTAACCCAAGTCACACACATGATAGATTAGCAAAGCCTTGGATGCATTGCATCCCATGCCTTTGGTCTTCCAAACCAATCCGGTTTTTATTAAATTAGGCCTTATGCTGAGCATTGTTATTTGTTTTAGAAGCTATAAAAAAAAGTTTAAAATAGAGTATCTGTCTCAAGGAGTTCATAATTGAGCAGAACGAGGTTAGTACTTGTCAAACCAGTTTTAAAAGGAAGTTCTGAACTGTAGGATATTGATCATAATTGCAGTGGGAATTTATAGAAGCAGGAAAGCAGCATAGACTTTCTAGGTTTTTCTGAAACCATCTTCTTCATTTTTTGTTACAACACAGTAGTATCCCATCACAATCATATACCACCCAGAGTGATGTACATCTCCTCAGTTTCCAATTCTTTACCACAAAAAGAATACCACTAGAAATATTTTTGTACATAAGTGTCCTTTTCTTTTTGCTCTGATTTGACCTATTAGTAGTATCTGCTAGATCAAAGGGTACGCACAATTTTATAGCCCTCGGTATAGTGACGAATTGTTCTGTAGGATGACTGGATCAGTTTACGGTTCTAACAACAGTATAATACTAGTGCTTTCTTTAGAGCTATGAATCAGTGCAATCATTTTGGACTGATTAATTTGTATTAATATGAGAAATTATCAAGCTGCTTCCACCCTTTGATCTCAGTAATCATCTCATTGTTGAGCATATACCCCAAAGAAACCCAAGATGGGAAGAGAAGTTTGATGTATATAACATAATACTAGTAGCAACAATTTTTATGGTGGTAAAAAACTAGAATGAAAGACACTTTAAAAAAAGTATCACAGTAGAATAAAATCAGAAATGGATCCTAACACAGTACCTGGTGCATGATAGGTGTTTAATAAATCCTTGCTGATCTGACTTCAGAAGCTTTACAGTCCAGGCTGCCCTCACACAAGAACCCCCTTTGGCACAAATAAATAAAGCCAATTCTACTTTTGCATAGCTCTCATTATTAATAAGTTTTTTTTCTTTACATCCAGTGGAAAACTTGCCTCTTTGCAGCTTTCATTGATCATATTGGAATAGAAAAAGCTTTAATCTTATTCTACTCTGACATTTTTACTAACTTAAAAAAATTCATTTAACAACTCCATTTTATTCAAGACATTATTCATTTCTGGTCAACAGGCAAAGAATGATTTTTTTTTCTTGTTTCTATTATAGTTTGAGAACTGAGTACCTTACATCATATTTATCAAGCAACATGTATTTATCAAACAGGCTGCATCCCACATAGTCACGTGTTTCCTGCCTTGTCATGGCTTAGCCACTGAGAAGTTTTCTTCATCTCAGCCTACCACGTTTACTTTTGAAAACACTTTTTAAAAAAATCTTGACTTTTTCTTATGTAAGTATTTTTCAGAGGGACCACTCATGCATCAGTTTTGCATGTGTGTGTAGCTTAAAGTGAATACAGGTTATTTTCATTTTATTTGGATAGCCATGGATCATGTCATAGTAAAATGTCTGAGGTTGATTTTGTTTCCTTAACCTTCTTTTTAAGAAGCAGAAGGTGTAATGAAGAGAGGGCTAGATTTGGAATCAGCCAATTGAGGTTCAAATCTGAGCTTTGGCCAGAAAGCTTTTGGTCAAGTCATTACTCAGTTTCCCCAATTGTAAAACGAATCAATTGATCTGGATGACCTTGGAGTTCCCTCCCATCTCTAAAATTGTGACCCTGTGAACCTAAGATGATGGATTCAGATAGTTTACAAACTTCAGAGTCACTATGCTTTAAAGTTTTCTCTCTGTCTTGAAGTCTCTATAAAATCACAGTTCACTGAAACCTTTACAAATCTCATCATTATTTAATTGAGACTAGATTACATTTTAAACAATTCCCTTTTTTCCCCCTGCATCATCAAAAACTTGTTAAAGAGCTATACATGCATTACATTTGGTTGGCAGATGTTTCAAATCAATTAAAATGACCCTGGAAATTCTGTAGGGACATTGCCCTTCTCCATTAATACTGATGTAATGCAAAGACATTGATCCCATCATCAGAAGACCTGGATTTTAGTCTAAATTGTTGCTAGATTTCTGGGCGGCCTTTACCTTACCTCTGTGATTGCAAAGCCACTCTCTTCTCACTATGGCATACAACCTCTCCTCTCTCTCCACTGGGGGTGGGAGGAAGGAGGTCAGGTGAAAGGAGGAAGAGACAGACAGAGAGAGAGAGAGAGAGAGAGAGAGAGAGAGAGAGAACCGGCAAATAGTATTATTTGTAGTATTATCATCTGTAAAATAAGGAGATTGGACTATATCATGTCTAAGGCTTCTCTCTTTGGGCTCTAAAGTCAACTCCCTTCATTCAGAGTCTACTCCAGATTCTCCATCATGTATAGCAGGTTAGGGTCAGGATGAATGTTAGAGACATCTATAGAATAGATGCATTGTAATTGAAGAACACCAGGAAAAAAGCTTTTAAAAAAGAAGAGTTTTCTTCATCCATGACCTTAAATTTCATTGGTGATTTGATTCAATTTCCATTCAATAACATTTATTATATGCCTACTGTGTTTCAGGTACTAAGCTAGACTTTTGAGGATTCCAAGGAAAATATTTCCAAACAAACAGTTCCTTCTTTCAGGGAGCTTACATTCTCTTGCAAAGGCCAGAGGATAGGAGAGAGGAACAACATATTCATAAATTAGTAAATTCAAAATGCACACAAAGGTCACCCATACCAGCCTAATGGATTCTGAACTTATACGAACTAGATCTAACGTTGGGCGCCTGACCCAGAGATTGTCAGTTTGTCTTTGACTTGTTACCTCCACCCTGGAGTTTTACTTCAGAGATTATCTTCAAAATAAAGCTGACGTGTTGGTTGCATTTACGTTTCCAATGTGGGTAGCACATTTCCCAATTTCCATTTTAGGCACTCTGCTAAATAAGCATCTCCCCACCCACCCACCCACACTTCAGCTCAGCATATTCAGCCCTGCTACTCACTCGCTGCCTTTGCTCTCCAGTTAGGAAATTGAACAGAAGTGATAGGACTCGTCTTTTCTCAAGCAACGTGCTATGTCAAGAAATTCTCCTTTCTCTTTAATGATTAATTTTTTTTCAAGCAGCAAGAAGCTGCTCTTTCTTCCTCCCACTCCCATCCTTCCCCATTGTGAATGGGAAAAAAAACCCCACAAACAAGCCCTGTTACAGACATGTATAGTCGAGCAAAACATATATTCATTGAACATGTGGAAAAGATCTTCCCCTCTCTCTTCATGAGGGATCTCTACCCTCCATCTTGAATTTAAGAACTACTGAATTCAAAGAGTCCTTTTTCAGGATGTCCCCCCTCAGGCTTTCAGCAAACACAGGTCTTTCTGTCGTGTGCTTCTGCTGAAGTTCTTATCTGTGCCCTGACTGCTTCCTTATCTGGACATGGAAAATCCATTCTCTGAAAATCTAGTCTCTGTCCTGTGTTCAGAAAAAGAAACCAAAAAAGAGGTGACCTGTTAGTTAACATTTATTAAGTGCCTACTATGTGCCAGATGTTGTGCTAAGCACAGAGTATTTAAAAAAAAAAAAAGCAAAAGACAGTCCCTGCCCCCAGGGCACTCACAGACTTAACGTGGGAGGCAACAACTACATACAAACAAGCTATGTACAAGATAAATTGTGTTCGTCCTTCGTTGCCAAAGAAGACCATGCCATCAGAGAAATGATGACATGACTTGCACTTGACTTTGTTTTTAGTGAGGGAGGGCTCTGCAGGTCACCAGCCTCACTTCTCCTCCTGGGCCATCTGAATCTAGTGACCAGATATTCATCAGGAGTACTGAATATGGTCCAGGATGCACTGGGAGACCTTGGGTCCTTTAGGCCAAGGTTTTTGCTGGCAGTCACTTAGAGTGAGGCAACACCCATTCATTGAATAGGCCTGTAGCCAGGGCATGGCCCCTTTAATGAGGCCAAGAAAAAGAAAGATATCAGGTTGGGATGGAAACAGCAACAGTTACTGTTGATAATCAATCTAAAACCTGGAGGGTCCAGAGGAGCCCTCAGGCAGAGACCCATTGGAATCCCAGTTTCAGAGTGCAGTAGGTTTAAGGTTTTAGGACAGGACCGGACAGAAAAGTGAAGGAGCCAGTAAATACCCAAGTCAGTTGGGTTTTTACTGGCTCCTTTTTTATAGGATAAATAGGAACTAAGTAAAAGAGGGAAGGCATTATAATTAGGATGGGTGGAGAAAGGCTTTCCATAGAAGATTTAGTTGGGGCTTACTGGAGGTGGAGATAAGGAGGGGAGAGCATTCCAGGAATGGGGGACAGCCACTCATAAGAGCTGAGAGATAGAGGTATTTCGTTCATAAAACAGTTAGGAAACTGGTGTGATTGGATCAAAGAGAGTGGTGTCCCCAAAACCTAGAAAGAAGATGTTTTGTGTTTGTCCTTTATTCTCAAAGAGGACCATGACATCAAGGAGGAGAGGTGATCCACAGCATCCAAGGCTACTGAGAAGTTGAGGAGGAGCTTGTTTCTTGGAATTTCAGAATTGCCAGTTGCTTCATCTTCCTTTGGCCCAAAATACAATCCGAGGTCCTCCTCTTCGAAGTAACATTGAATCACTAACATCTCTCTAACCTGAGAATGAGTGAAACTGGTTTTCACTCATTTTTGTTGTGGGTGATAGGTGTAAGAGTAGGGAAAGGAGAGATGGGTGGATGTAGGAATTCTTCCAGTAGCCACCACTGTGATCATATGGCAGTAGGGGTAACAGATCAAGTTGGTCTCTTATTTTACTTAGTAAAAATACAAAAGATTCCGACTTGAGCACAAGGATAAACAGACAATGCAGATTAAGCTATAGAGGCATCTCTTTTGGGGGGAAGAGCACAGTTGTTTTTTGTCCTAGGTTTTCCAAGGACCAGTGATATCATCAGTGATGTCATGACTTGTATGTTAATTGGATTTAAGTGAGGGAGAGCTGCCCAAAGTCATCCACCTCACTCTTCCACAGTTAAATGGTATAGTGCAATAGTATCAAACTCAAATAGAAAGGAGCTACTAAACCATAAGTGAAGATCCCTTTTGGAGAAAGCCACATAGTAGCATTATATATGTTCTATTGTATTTTTTACTTATTTTGTTAAATGATCCCTAATTATGTTGTAATCTGTATCAGGCTGCCTGCAGGAATGTTACTGCCTTATTTGATAATTCTGGTGTGTGGTAGGGGGAGATATTCAAGTTAGGTATTCCTTGGAGTTAGGAAAACTTTCATTAAGATCTTGCCTCAGACATGTTACTAGGTATATGACTTAACTGTTTTCAGCTTCAATATTCTCTTCTGTAAAATGAAGGTGATGATAATGAGAAAATACTTGTAAAGCAACACAACGCCTGGCACACAGTAGGCACTAAATAAATACTTGTCCACTCTCTCCCCTGTGTTGATTGCTGGGCATTTTCATTGTTTTAGGTGTCTACCATCTTCCCTCTGCATTACTTCATACATGCTAAAGGAAGCCTACATGTGTGTGCATGATTGAAGAGATATTGCTGAGGTGAAATCAACAGGCATTGGCCACAGATTGGATCTTAGAGGGGTGAGAGGTAGGAAAGAATTGAGAATGATACCTGAGCTACCAGTTTGAAGGACTGGGAGGATGGTGTTGACTTTAAGAATAATAGGGAAATTGAGAGAGGAATTTTTGGGGGGTGAAGATAACAGAATACAGTTTTGGATATGTTAAGTTTAGGATGTCTCCTGGATATACAATATATACACACATTGTATTACACACTATTTTATATATACGCATACATTAGTGTTCTATTATGTATCCATATTATACATGGTGGCGTATAGGGCCAGAAGTCAGACTCACCTTCCTGAGTTCAAATCTGGCCTCAGACACTTATTAGTTGTGTGCCTTTGGACAAGTAACTTAACCCTGTTTGCCTCAGTTTCTTTATTTGTA
This sequence comes from Potorous gilbertii, assembly GCA_028658325.1. Taxonomy (NCBI): domain Eukaryota; kingdom Metazoa; phylum Chordata; class Mammalia; order Diprotodontia; family Potoroidae; genus Potorous; species Potorous gilbertii. Next base: position 35,549 of record JAQQSK010004403.1, read on the forward strand.
AAAATGAACTAGAAAAGGAAATGGCACTCCAGGTTGACCAAGAAAAGCCCAAGTGGGGTCACAGCAAATCAGACATGACTGAAAAATGATGGCATTTTTCAAATTCTTCAAATACAAACATTAATTCTAGCAGAGACAGCTTGGTGATTAGAGAACCAGCCTTGAAGGTAGCAAGATGGAGATTCCTGTTACCTACCTAACTCGTACTAGCTGTAAGTCTTCAGAAGGCTGGAGTTTTTCATGTCCTCAGGCAACACTCTAAGAGAGGAGTTACCAGTCTATGTAAGTGGAAGGAGTTGCCCTACTTCCTTGGAATCACTGTTTCCAAATAACAGCTTTTAAAGTTCTGGTACACTGGTTTTTCAGCTCGTAGAATCCCTCACTTTCTTCTAGATGTAGCTTGGACATTTCACCCTGACTGTCCTTTTCTACATTGTATTTGCTCTGTTTTTTGCTGTTTGTCAGTCGTTTCTGATTCTTTATGAGGTAATTTGGAGTTTTCTTGGCAGAGACACTGGAATGGTTTGTTGTTTCCTTCTTGGGTTTATTTTACAAATAAGGAAACTGAGGCAAACAGGGTTAAAGACTTGCCCAGGGCCACACAGCTAATAAATGACTGAGGCTAGATTTGAACTCAGGAAAATTAGTCTTTCTGACTTTAGGCCCAGCACTCTATAACCACTACACCACCTAGCTGTGTTCTATATTTATCCTTTATATACTTTACCTGGTATCCCAAAAGTCTGATTGTACTTTAAATAGCTTATGTCTTAATAGCTTAAAACTGCAGTTAAAAACAAAAACAAAAACAACTCTGTTATAGATGTCCCATAATCTTCTATATGTCTATGTTGTTTCTCTGGTAAGCTTTGCGAGAGCAGAGACTGCTTGATTTGCTTGGCTAGCCTAGTGACTGGCACAAATAAGGCCCTTAATAATTATTTGTTGATTGTTTGACGGCAGAAAATGTAGAGTGGGATGTTAAGTGCATGCTCAGAAAATGTGTGTGGTAGGTGTGCAATTAGATAAAGAAATTACATCACTGGACAGTTAAACAATGTCAGAGATTATTTATTGGAAAATAAATGTTGAGGGAAAGGTAAAAATTTTCTCAGCTCTTCCTCTCATGCAAATTAGAACTTGGTTTTGAATTGCTTCGTGGTGCCATCCTTATGGATTTAAGCTTACTTACTTAATTAAGCAAAGAAGCCCCAAGACCCAGTGATGACCAGGCACATCTTTAAAGGAACTGTACCTTGTGAAGTGCTGAGATGGCTTTCCTGGCCTAAAAAGTTATTACATGACTCTAGCTTTTCAGCCAGTGATGGAAACCTTGGCATTAAAAAGTTGGTGGGGTTATTCTCCTACATCAAGTTTTGCTTTGCAGCAAATGACAAGACCTCATAGGTACAGAACTCAGATGATAAGGGAAGTTCAGCCTTTTCTTTCTCGGGAGGGTGTGTACCTATATGAGAAACAGGAAGTTGTACTCCAACTGCCTGTGTTGAGGTTTTAACTCAGGCTAGTGCAGGTGTGCAGTAGACACGCTACTCAGCCGCTCAGTTTATCTCCTTTCCAGACACCTTGGCAGCTACCTACTTCGACAGAAACTCTTTTTAAAATATTCATGTATAGAGAGAAGTATGACTACATTACAGCTGAAAGAACTTTCCCATTCAGGTCTTTACAGGAGGAGACGAGATCGGCCAGATAGTTTGGGACTAAATGGGTTACCCAAGGAGAAGTTAAGGTGAGTGCTTATTAATGGTTAGCTACAGGTAAAGGCATCTTATAATTGGAATGCAATTCCATAACCTTTAGATGGGGGTACTAAAAAGGAATACAAATAGAGAGAAAATTCAAGTAGGAACTTAGAGCTTCCAATGAAGAGTTTAATAAACCCTAAAACAGACTTACAGTGGGGCTTACACTATTCCTAGGCTGGTGCTTTGTAAAATCCCAAGATCTTTTTTTTTTTTTTTTTATAAAAGACAGATTCCTTGTCTACTGGTTACCTCCATGCCTATGAGTTTTATCTGACATCTTGTAAAACTCTTCTTTTGGAAACCTGTCTTCTTAATAAATTACTATTTATAATATATGGGATATGTTTACTAAAACTTTAGAATATATAGCTTCTCTGGGATCCTTGATGATGTAGTCTCGTGTGTGTGTGTGTGTGTGTGTGTGTGTGTGTGTGTGTGTGTGTGTGTGTGTCGGGGTGGGGGGGGCGTTGTTTGTGTGTGTGTGTGTGTGTGTGTGTGTGTGTGTGTACACATTTATAAAAGGGCCTGGTGTAGCTTATTAGATCGTGGAGTTTTATTTATTTATTTTTGACCTGGGAAGTTGGGGGAGGGTTCCCCCCCTCCACAGGGAGTTATTTGTTATTTAAATGTATTTAGACAGAAGAATGCAGTGGAACTGCTTAATGTGACCTAGGAAGGAAGGATAACCAAAAATTCACAAACTACCATTTCATCACAAAGGTTAAAGTTTCCTAGAGATTTAATTTGTCTTAAAATAACACAATTTACTTTTTGACTATAACTGGTGAGAATTCCACCCCTTAGTTTCCAAAAAACCCTTGAAGTTATCCCAAATATATAAACTAGTGATGAAATGATTTAGGTGTTTTGCTTTTGTTGTGAAATGTATTTCTGTTTTAGTGCTGACTAAAGGCAGAAGGAATGGGAGGGAATTCTCTTTCTTAATTACTTTTACCGTATAGTATTTTATCTTATTTTTAAACTCATTGTAAGCATCGATTAAACTACTACAGCCTCAGCTAAGCATTATCTTCTATAAAATGCTCATTTTCAGATGCAATTCAGCGTTCTCAATATAAATTTTACATAGAAATTGATTCTAAACACATAGTAACCTCAAGATTAAATTTGCGTTTGTTTTACTTATTATAGGAAATTACAATTCAGAAACAAATTTTTCTACTTCATTTTTTTCCCTTTTACTAAAAGAGCTATTTGGAAGCACTTAAGTCAGTAATGGTCATTTTTATTCTTGATGAATTGGGCTTTATCTTTCATACCCCTAGATGTTGTACACTGAATTTAAGTAAAAATCTCTGATTTTCTGCAAAAGAGGTTTTCGCAGACTCATTTTTTTGAGAAGCAGTGATAATATTAGAGGGAAGAAATGCTGGGGCAAGGTGAAAATAATCATTTATCCCCTAGGTCATTTAATTTTAGACTTTTTCCTTAATTTTAAATATTTATATTAAATTTAAATATTATACTACACCCAAAGTGTATAACTTATGTGGAAAAGCTTGTGTCATGGAAGAAATGTTAACCTATTATATCACAGTGGAATAAAGAGAAGGTGCAAAGCTCCACCTTAAGATCATGGCACTTTAAAAGATTGTGTGAGGCAAGTAAAAAAATTTAGTTTCTTTCTCCTAACTTGATAAGCATGTTGGAAATGACTTCTAAAATCCTTGGAGTAAAGTCTAATCTAATTCTGGTCCAAGGCACTTAGAGAAGTTATTCTGGATAAATTTTCTTTCAGATTTTGGTTACTAGTGAGAATTTTTCTATTAATATTTGTGGTCTCCAGTATTGGACATTTTATTATAGGCAGTAAGTACAGTTAATAATTATCTCACATTCATACAACACAATTTTGAGCTAAACCTAAACCCTTAAAGTATATTTCAGTGGATGTTAAGGACCAGTTTTATTGTCTGTAAATAAATAATTACTGTAGGGGATGAACTTTTTAGACATTCTTTATTATGTCTTTTGAAGAGACCAGCTGTTTTTACCTTTGAGTTTTGATTGAAGGTAGGGTCAAAAGATAACTGCATTGTTTAACTAAATCTTGTTAGTACTAGTAGATTAAAACTGATGTCACTCTACTTTAGGGGGTGCATTTTCAAACAAGTATCCATTCTCTTTTCTACTCTGTTTCCTACGTTCATTTACTTTTTTATTTTAGGAGTAGCAATGGATGACCAGAGAACAGTGATCATCTTGTCAGTTTCATTTTGTTTTTTAATTTAGATAATTTGACAACAGAATTCCCCTTTTCCATCCTCCCCCCCACCCCCAGCCAGGTTTATGCTATTTCTAAATATTTTTAGCATTCTGGATTAAAATTCTAAAGTTGGTACACATAGTCAAACCCAGACACCCACTGTTAACTAACAAATACATTCTCATCTCTCCTACAGCTTCTGCAGTGTTACTCAAATCATAAACCTTTCTCACTTGCAGATTTGTTTCCTTGGCACCTTATCAGTAGGGTACAACAGCAATATTAATGTTGCCAGAAAAGAGGTTACATACCTGATGCCCAAAATGAAATAAGTGGAAATCAGTTTAACCCTAAACATAAAATACAAATAATGAATTACTCCTGGCCTCATTCATAGGATTAGATTATGTACTTTAAGGGACTCTCAGTTTGCATAAGAATGTAGCGCTTCTGATAAATGCCTTGGGAGGCATTTCTTTTGAAATTTTCAGGATGCTTTGAAATTTATGGTAATACATATTGATTTTTTCAGTTCCAAATCCTCTCCATCTCTCATTCAGTGAGGTGACAAACAATATGATACCCATTGGACATAGGAAGTCATGTAAAACATTTCCATGTTAGCCACATTGCTCCCTAAAAAGCAAGAAAAATAACATAAAAGAAAGTTTGCTTAGCATTTTCTATTATGAGTCTGTTTGAGTTGTGGATCATTGTATTTATTGATCAGAATAGCTAAGTCTTTCACAGTTCTTTTTTGTCACAATATAGCTGTTATATACAATGTTCTACAGGTTCTGGTCACTTCACTTTGCATCAGTTCATATAAGTCTTTCTAGGTTTTTCTGAAATTATCCCCATTGTCATTTCTTATAGTACAGTTGTATAATGTATGGTATTTTGTAAACTAGAGTAATTAAAGACTCAAGACCCTGAATTCAGATTTCTCACCCTGCTAGGCTCTAAATTTAAATAATTTAAATTTAAATAGACTCTAAATTTCCTCTGGTTAATATATGCCCCAAAACAAAAACCCAACAAAATAGAATTGCAACTTAGATTTTAGTATTGTGTTAAAGATCTGTGACCTCCTGGAGAGGTAATTATCTATTGTGACTGCTAATAGAAAATTATTGGACAAGATGACAGATCTTGGCAGTAGTGAGGTCTGGCATATCATATTTCAACTCCAGAAATAATTGGAATATTTTTGCCTATGTCTTCTAATTGGGAAATGATTTAGACTCAGCAAATATAGTATTTGGATCCTATTATAACTTGTCCCTGAATATATACTGTTCTGTAATATGAAATCTTATGCAGAAATATGTAGGTTTACATTAAGAAACATTTATATGGTATGACTATATTTACTATGAAAGTCAGTTGGTTGACAGATGTACATCAGTCTATTGCTTAGCATGGAAGGGGGAAACTAGACGGTGGGCTTGACAAAGCCTGTTATAGCACAATTCATAGATGATATCCATGTTTTGTATGAAGCATGCCTGCAGAAAACATAAGGCCTGTATTTGGACTAATAGATTATATTTCCATTTACACATTAGAAACTTTAGACTGAAGCAATCCTTTTAAAATGTACTCCATTTTGACCTCTAAATAGTTGTGGTTTTGCACACTATGCAAAATATATATATTTTATATATATTTTTACATATATGCTTATATGTATACATCTGTTACATAAAATATTAACTTTTTAAAATAATAATGCCAGAAATAATCTCTATGATATACACATATATGCAGACACATATCTACTCATCATATTGCAAATTATGAAACCCTTTATTAGAGTATATGAGGGGAAACAATTAATAAAGTGGTCTTGCACCCTCCAGTCTAGTTCCCTTGATCTACTTTATCACTTAATTAGTGCCATTTCCCCTTTTGTTACTCTTAATAATGTGATTTAATTGGCTAATACAGAAACTCCCTCTGTCAATGAAGATCAGTCCCTTCTCTGCTCCCTTTAGTCTTTGAGGGTTACCTAGAGCTCTGACAATCTTAAGAGTCATACCCAGGTTAAAATAGCCAGTATGATGTGTCAGAGAAAGGACTTGGACCTTGGCTTATGGTTTTAAGGCCACCTTCCTATCAGCTACTCCATACAGATCATTTTGTTTGAGCTTAAGTGCTGTGGGAATGCTTAGTTTTAAAGAATCAAAGATTGTTCATGGTAGAAGGGATGTCAGAAGGGATGCCCTTGAATCTAACTCATTGATCTCATGAATGAGGAAATAAGACCCCAGGTCAAAGAGATGACCAGCAGCAAAGTCAGGATTAGAACCCAGCATATCCATTCCCAGAATGCTTACCTCCTTCCCCATCTCTCTCACCTCCCTCTGCCCTCCCCATCATAGTGTAGTGTAGTAGAAGGAACCCTGGGCTGAGAAGTCAGGAGACATGAGAGGGCTTGAGTGGTGCCCGTGAAAGAAGACTGGATAAGGAATTCCTCAGCCCTTCCACTTACAGCCTGTTTGATGTTGGGAAAGTTATTTAATTTCTCTAGGCCTTGATTTCCTCATCTCTAAGATGAAGGGATTGGACTAGGTGATCCATCTGGTCCCTTTGAAGCTCTGAATCTGTGACTAAAGTGGGAAAGACATGCCTCAGGGACTCGACTGGCAGTGTGACCCAGAGGAAGTCATTGAACTTTTGACTTCAGTTTCTTCATCTCTAAAATGGGAATAATTAAAAATAATAATAGCACTTACCTTACAGTGTATTTGTAAGTTTCAGGTAAGTTTTTGTATCTATAAAGCACTTTAAATTACTACGTAAGTGCCAGCTGGTTCTGCCAGCTGTATAGAGCCTAGACAGTTCATCTGCCTTCTCTGGGTCTCAGTCTTCAGTCTCCAGTGAGGAGATTGGACCAAATGGTCTTTGAGTTCTACCAGAACTCTAGCCTATGCCTTTGACTAGACCACATGACACATTTGCTGAAGGGAGGATACTGTATGTTAGCCTATCTACCATCTAAAACATTTCTTTGTAGTAGAAAGTATTGTTGAAATGGAAAGTTAAGGTAACTGTATTCTCACCCTGAAACTGGGGCCTCCCAGGGCAAGTAAAGCTCTTTGAAATGTTACGTGTTATCTTCCTCTCTGTGTACTGAAAGATCAACATGAATTCTTAACAGACTTGGTCTGCCACTCTATTGCACAACCCACATAGCATACATTTTCCAAGTGTAGATTCTCATGACAAAATTAAATTCCGACAATATAACTTATTATTGACTTCCACATTCTTTATATTTTATTTCATCAGATTGGAAAAGAATAACAGGTAATTCTCATATCTCTGGACATATCCAGATGTCATTCATTCATCAAAGCAATAAAAGTAATTTGACTAAATATGTGCTTTGGATATATGATTCTGTTTTCTACTGTTGCTATAAGTGAAATAATACCAATGTACTTGGCAGTGGTGATTGTTGTCCTTTGTTCTCAAAGAGGACCAAAATGACATCACTGTTGATCACTTTATTGTAACAAAGTCAAGTTTCACTGTGACCTACTGTGGCTGAACAGACCAATACGAGATTGGAATGTTCCACCACAGATTGGGCACAAACAGTCCATGTGAACATTTGGGGTGAATACTCTAAATTTGCACATCCTGCGTTTCCTTTGAGCTGTTTCAATTCTGCTTTGCTCATAGAGCACAGCATCTTTTCTGATGTGGGCATGCCATGCTGAGAGGTCCTGTGCCAGTGTCTCCTATGTCACACAGTCAATTCCAAAGTTCTTGAGAGAGACCTTGAGAGGGTCCTTGTATCATTTCTTCTGACCACCACGTGATCACCTGTCCTGTGTGAGTTCTTCATAAAATAGTCTTTTTGGAAAGCATATATTTTACATTTGAACAGCGTGGTTAACCCATCAGAGTTGCGCTCTCCAAAGCATAGCTTGAACGCTTGGCAATTTAGTTTTAGTAAGGACCTCAGTGCCTGGTACCTTATCCTACCAGGTGATCCTCAGAATCTTCCTAAGATAATTCAGATGGAAGCAATTCAGTTTGGGCAAATTACTCAACCCTGATTACCTCTTTCTGAGAGAGAAAGAGAAAGAGAGAGAGAGAATATGCTGTTGCTGTCATTCTATCTCATGAGCTTGTTGAGATAAGAGTGATTTGTAAAATTTTTAAGTGCTGTATAAAGTCTTTTTTATAAAATAGGGTTCTATGACTAGTTCAGGGGACTAACAAATATGCTATCCACCTTGTGATAGAGAAATGAAGAACTCAGGAGTGCAGAATTTTAAAAATACACACACACACACACACACACACACGGGCAATATAGACATTTGTTTTTATTAACTCTATGCTGTATTTGTAACAAGGATTTGTTTTTCCTTCATTCTCAAAGTGGGGCAGAAAGTGAGAGAGAGAGGATGCATTTTTGCTTATAGAAAAATTGTAATTTAACCTGTGCATGTGTGTGTGTGTGTGTATGTGTGTGTGCGTGAAACAGTTAAAATATGTACTTTTACGAGAAAAAAATGCAATTTTGAAAAAGTGGTAAGAGTTGGCAAAAGTTTGCCTGTGCTCATGTACTATGTTTGGGGGCAGTAACTGGTAGTAGAAACCAACATTCCTACCTCCCAGCCACAAAACTGGATTCATTATCAGCTTCTAAATGATAAGCACCATTAGGCTCCATAACACAGATGATAAGAGCCTTAAATCATGATAAGCAGGTACACCTTTTCAGTTTCCTCAGACACAACCAATCTGTCATAATCATTTATCCTTTGTTTTGAACATGTCAGTGATAATGCCCTTCCAAATAGTTAAAGCAGGGTTGGAGAAAGGCTCATAACTTAACTGCTTCTGGTTTTACCTGTTGCAGTGTAGAAGGTTGGGGTTTTGTTCCTGTTTGGCTGGGGAGTAGGCAGGAGGGATAGGCATCCTTTGCTTCAATTGAGGTAGTGGTCTTGTATTTTGTTTAGTTCTTTACAACTTTTTACTCTAAAAAGATTAATTTATCTTCTTAAGATAGGATGATATTTTTATAATATGATATTACTTAAGAACGATGGGACTCACGGAAATTTGATCCTGAGAATTTTGATGTAACATCTTAAAATACTGGCTGCGCCAGATGGAGCAAAGATAAAACTGGAGGAAGGTTTGAGGGACTTTTCCTAGAAGGTTTTACTTTCAAGTGTAAACTTAACTTAATACAATGTAGGTGACAGAAGTTATGAACAATGAAAATAAGAAAATTTGGATTTGACCATCAGCTCTGCTACCTAGTCAACCTTATAACTTTAGTCAAGCCTTATATTTCCTGAGTCTCTTTTCCTCATTTGCAAAATGGCGAAACACAATGTGATTAATTTACCAAAATTCTGGGGTATAAGGAAGCATGCTACCTACCTCCCAACAAAATGATAATGGACTCAAGATACATATTAAGACATACCCATTTGACATAGGCAGCATGTGAATTTGTTTTGCTGGACTATGCATATTTATTGCAAATGTTTTTTCCTCCCTAATTTGGGGGAGAAAAGATGGAAGGGAAGGTTCCATATAGGAATATCATAGCCAAAAAGAAAAGAAAGCCAGGGGAAAAAAAATGATGTAGCACCAAGGCAATATTCACAGCACTTAAGGCAGCCATGAATATGCTGGCGCAATTATGAATCGTAAAATAAAACAGACTCTCCACATGGAAGACAGAACCAAAACATTTATTCCAACACCAGAAAGCCAAATCCATCATAGTAACAAAAATCTATACACAGTAACATTATAGAGTACAACACCATTCCCAAGCCTTACACCTGCTTGGACCTTCCCACAAACAAACAAACACTCGGGAACCTAATTGACTGCCTCTTCTCTTTCCCTCAGTTCTGACTACTCTGACCAATTTCCTTTCAGCCCTGCCCTAGCTCCACCTCTTCCTGTTCTACCCTTCCTGCTCCGATGATTCAGCAAGCTCCTCCACCACATGTGACTTAGGCTTCCTTGTGATTTAAACAGGTCACATGAGCCTATTAATGGATGGGAAAGATCTTCAAATTTGTTACCATTACAGATGGTCATTGAAGTAGTTTTTTAATGCGCAAAAGGAACAGATGGAAAGTCAAAAAGAATTACATAAAAGCACGACAGCTTTGAAACTTACATTTTGAATTTGTTATGTATTTTAAAAGAAAAGCAAACAATACATAATACAAATTCATTTTCATGTACAGTCTTCTTTACTATGCGTATGCCCCTATTCTGTGCCAGACATGCTGACAGGTCCTGGGGGGATATAAATGAAAGGAATGAAATGATCCCCAAGTGCACTGAACTTTAGTGTCTCAGCTATTGGTTCTTTCATTTTAATGTTTAAATTTTATTGATGTCTTTTGTTTATCATTCACCTTCATTTCCAAATACATCCCCCTTCCTTTTCCTGCCCTTTTTTTTTTTTTTTTGAGGAGGCAAACTAAGCCATCTTTTGCCTTGTTTCTTACTGAGTCTTAAATCACTGAGTGGGTATTGCCTCAGACAAACTGGGAAAGATCTTAAAAAGGCCAAGATCTCCTACTGTATCTGGGGTCATCTCCAGTCATTCTAACCTATGTCTTGCCACTGGACTCCTGACCCTGGAGGGAGAAAGTGAGACTGATGACTTTGCAAAGCTCTGTCTCACTTAAATCCAGTTTATTTGGAAGTCAAGATATCACCCTCCTGATGTCATTGGCCCTTTTCAAGAACGAAGGACAAACAACATGTATATGCCCATTTTATTTGGTGTCTTTTAAATTCATAATTTTTAAAAATTAAAAAAGGAAATATCAGTACTTTCAACCCTTGCTTAACAGATTCATGAGTCTCAAATAAGATATTGTATATAAAATCACTGAAAATTATAAAGCACTATATAAATATCAGTACTACTATACAGTTGTTTCAGTCACGACTGACTTTCCATGACCCATTTGGGTTTTTCTTGGAGAAAATGTTGAGTAGTTTGCCATTTCCTTTTCCAGCTCATTTCACAGATGAGGAAACTGAGACAAGCTGGGTTAAGTGACGTGTCCAGGGTCACCCAACTAGTAAGTGTAATGGAAACAACAACCAAGACCTTGGACAGACTTCAAGAGATCATGGAGGATAGAAGGTCCTGGAGTACTATGGGTCACAAAGGGTTGTGACCTGCACACTGCACAGCAACTGCACAGCAACAAATTGCTTCTAGGATAAAATATAAACTTCTCTGTTTAGTTTTAAGCCTCTATGAAGCTTGCCCCAACATATATTTCCAGTTTACTTGAACATTACTTCTTGCATTCTGCTACCCAAGTGGCCTTTCCTCTTCTCATTCTACAGTACTTTATTTCCCTCCTCAGCAGCTTTGCACTAGTGTGTCCCCCATGCCTAGAATGCATTCCCTCCTTATCTCTTCCTCATAGTACTTATCTTCCCTTCCCTCAAGTACCATCTTCACATAAAGACTTTCATGATCTCTGCTACTGCTAATGTCGTTCCTTAGAACTTAATTACTTTGCATACACATAAGTTTATTATTTTTACATTTATGCTGCATATATATTGAATGCCTACTTCATTTGAATATAAGTTAGTTGCTTTTAGGTATTGTTTCATCCTTTTTATGTATGGATCCCTCGTGTCTAGTGCAGTGCTTGGCATACTAGTAGGTCATTAAACACTTGTCAGTTGATTAATAATCCCATCTCTAATACTTCCCAGGTGATCATGGGCAAGTCACTTCATTTTTAAAAAAATTTTCTTTTGTGTTATGAACTTAATAAACATGAACATTTCAATATATAGATAACAGAATTATCTGCAACTATGTCTCATTCTGCACCTCTGGTCCATTCCCTTGGTGTGCCAAAAGTTGGGAAACATAACTTCATACTAAGTCTGTGGAGTCGTCATTGGGCATCACAGGGAGCAAAGTCCTTAAGTCTTTCAAAGTTGTTTTCCTTTACATTTTTATAGTCATTGAATTTGCTCTTACTATCTTTGTCTCACTTCGCATCAGTTCAAACAAGCCTCCTCGTGTTTCTCTGAATCCCTTTTTTTATTCTTTCTTCCAGCACAATAATATTCTACTTTATCCATATGATCATAATTTGCCTATAATTCCTTCTCTTTGAATGGTAGAGGAAGAAAGCAGAGTCAGCATATATTAGGAGTGTTTAATTTGTGATTTGTTCTGCCATTGCCTAACCAATAAGTCAGTAAGTATTTATTAAATGTGTTCTAAACACTTAGCACAAAGAAAGGCATCACTATGCTATGGTTAAGAGGCCGTGTGTTACATTTGTCAGTCAACAACCATTTATTAAGTGCCTACTATGGGCCAGGTCCCATGCTAAGTACTGGGGACATGAAGACGGGAAAAAAAGAGTCCTTGTTCTCAAGAAACTCACCATTTGATGGGGGAGAGAACATGCAAAGAACTAAGTATGAATAAGATATATACATGTTAGGGTGGAGATAATCAACAGAGGGAAAGCACTAGAATTAAGGGTGATGAGGTAAGATTTTAGATAAGCTTCAGAAAAGCCAGAAGGTGAAGATTTAGGGTTAGATGCCCTGGGTTCAAATTCAGACTCTCTGTGACCTTGGGCACATTTCTTAACCTCTTTGAACCTCCGTTTCCTCATCTATAAAACGAGAGGATTAGACTAGATGGTCTCTTGAGCTAATTTATCCAGATCTCTCTTATGAACCTGAGTGCCCTTTGGAAATTGCCTCAGCTGGTTCACAGTTCCGTTCAGATGCCACTCATTCATGGACCCTCCTCCCCTCCCAGTTCCTTCAAATTAGGATTTTACCTGGACCTCATATTTAACACATTGCCTTTTTTTTGTACCATACATATTTATGTACACATCTTCTCTTTTCTCCTTTCCATCATTAAATTGTTATGCTTTCCTAGTAGAAAGTCTGTTTAATATCTCTTTATACTCTAGCAAGAAATTTAAAACTATTCTTTTACTCAGGCTTGTGATTTCATTGATGTAGGAAACTCCCTTTATTAACAAGGAGCAGCCACTGTGCTGAAATTTATAGGCATAGTGAGTTGCCTAGGGCTCTGAGAAGGTCAGTGATTTGTTCAGAATTATATAGCTAAGGTGTGGCAGCCTTAGGATTTGAACACAGGTCAGCCACTTGTCTAGCTCTACTCCCTGCTTCCTTTTTTGGGTAGCTAGGTCAGAGCATGAGACTTGGAGTCAGGAAAAGCTGAGTTCAGGAGCCACCTCAGATACTTAGTGTGTGAAGAAGTCCCTTAACCTCCATCAGACTTAGTTTCCTCATCTATGAAGGGGGGGTAATAAAAGATGTACCTCCCAGGGTTGTTATGAAAATCAAATGAGATGGTATGTGCAGCATTTTGTAAACTTCGTTATAACTGGGGAGCCAGGTTGTTGATTACAGAGTAGATAGAGTACTGATGCTGGGTTCATTAAGATCTGAGTTGACCTGTGGTCTCAGGTATCTAGTATCTATGTGACCTTCATCAGGTTCCCTCCACCTGCCTCACTTTGCTCCACTATAAAATTCTGTGGTTGTTTAGTCATTTTTCAATCATGTCTGATTCTTCATGACCCCATTTGAAGTTTTTTTGGCAAAGATACTGGAGTAGTTTGCCATTTCCTTCACCTCATTTTATAGATGAGGAAACTGAGGCAAACACACAGCTGGTTTCTAAGCCTGGATTTGAACTGGGGTCTTCCTATCTCCAGGCTGGGTGCTCTATCCACTGTGCTACCTACCTGCCCCCAAAACCTTAAAAGTATTAGTATACAATACTAGCTACTATCATTATTTAACATAGCAGGTACATAATAAAGGTTTGCTGAGTTAATGAATGTTGAAGAACTCAAGAAAGTTACTGTGGGTGGCATTTCTAGTCATTTTATCCATGAAAACTCAGCTGTATCCATCTCTTCTTCAAGTCAGTATTTCCACTGGACAAATGATTGCCATGCCAGACCAAGAGACAGTAAGGAGAAGGTAGCATATTCCAGAATACTTTGTAGAATTTCTATAAAAGAGAAAATGAGAAATAAACCTAAGAAGAAAAGGGACTGTTTATTACTCTAGGTGGCCCAAACAAGATTGAAATGTCATTGGGACGTTTCACAAAACAAATACAAATACAGTACAGTATAGATAATGTTAATTTGTGATTTTCTAACCCAATACCTAATCTGCTGTGATTCCTTTCTATTTGAGTTGAGCACTGTATTAGGCAATCTGAAATTTCTTCATCTGGCTGCCCCTCTCTGACACTGTTTTCTTTTCTAAACCCAGTCCCATAATTGGGGTATAATTAGTGCAAGATGGTTTTGGAAGGAGGCCCTGGTTTCTCTTTTCTGCTCATTTACTTTTAAATGATAGAGGGTACCCTGGGTGCAGTGGAAGAACAGGAATATTGATTATAACACGACTTCTCCTGCGCCCATCAGTGCTGGGTTCCAGCTCTTAGACCCTCTTTCAGACTGTCTCAAGTATACCGAAGCTATTAACAAAAAAGAAGGTAAATTGACTTTTGAGTTTGTTTATGTAAGTAATTTGTTTGGAGTTGATTCATATCTGCTTCGTAGACAGAGACAGAGTAATTTCTGAACAGGAAAATATTGACTTTGTCCTATGAGCCACTCATTACACTGTCATTTTTCTGATATATTTGCCTCCTAGGTTACTAATTGGTGCCAGGCAGATTTTCTTTTGGGGAAAAGAGGAGTTTAGAAGAGATGATTGTTCCAGGAAATGTTATCATGCTTCCTCATGTGACCAAAAACACTCTTTGATCATGACTATAATTTGAATTTTTGCTCTTTGGACTGTTTTTTTTTTAGTGTTTGTCCTTTTTCTCCCTGCTCAAAGTCGTGCCAACATCCTTCCTCTTAATTAAATTGATTTGGCATTACAAATTTTCTCCTCATGGAAATTTTCAGTGCTGCCTTTGTTGGATAAGGGAAGACTTTATGAGGCTGCACTTGTTTACACAGATTATTTGTCTGTATCAGTGTATCCATCAGTCTGTCCATCTATCTACCCATCCACCCATCTCTCTATTCATCCATCTTTCCATCCATCTGTCAGTCTACTTGTTCATCTTTGTCTATCTATCCATTCAGTTGTCTGTCTGCCTGTCCATCTATCCATCTGTCTGTCCATCTATCAGTCTGTCTCTCTATTTGCCTGTCTACTCACCTATCTAACCCTCCATCCATCTGACTGTCCATGTATCTATCTACCTACCTACCTGACTATCCTCATACAGAGAGTGGATGGAAGATAGTTTTAAAGGGGAAGGTTCTAGCAGTTGGGGGACGGGGACAGGCTTCCTTCAGAAGGTGGTGTTTGAGCTGAGCCTTAAAGGAAGATAGATTTTCTAAGAGGCAGGATGGAAAGTATTCTAGGCATGGGAGATAGATAAGAGATAAAAATGATCATGTATTAGAAGGCAGCTAGTAGGCTAGTATGGCTGTGGGACTACACAGCAAAGGAAGGATGGGAAGGGGTCTGTTAGGAGGAGCTTTAAATACCAATCAGAAAGGTAATAGAGAGCCACTGAATTTTATTGAGCCAGCCAATGACAAGGTCGGATCTATGCTTTTAGGAAGATCATTCTGGCAGCCATGTGAAAGACAGATTGAAGTTGGAGAGATCTTTAAGGAAGGGAGACTTATTAGCAAGCTTCTGCAGTAGTCCAGGTGAAAGGGCCAACACCAACACATCTCCATCAAAGCCATATCATAAACAGTTTTGAGATCCTAGATTAACTCACCAAATAAACATTTTTGGTTCATAATATAGCTAGACAGTGGTGCCAATTAGGGTAATTGTCTCTTAGAACAGGGCAAACTAGAATGAATAATGAGAGCTTAGGGGCTACATGGTTCATAAGGAAACCAAAGAGTTTCCTTCCCCTTTCCTGGACTCAGGGTTAGCCCCACACAAATATTTTTAAGTGGAGGAAGTATGTCTGGCAATCCACCACTGCTCTTTCAGTGTCCCTTCCGTCAAAATATACAGAGCCCTCAGACTGAACTAACTCATTCATTCATTCACTCATTTATTCAACAAGCATTTATTAGATATGTACAGAGTTCAGAGCACCAAATGACTTGATTGAAATTTTAGAAGACTTTGTCCCTATTTTCATGGTACTTACAGGTTTGCTGGGGGAATGGCACAAACACAAATTACTATAATATTTGCTCTTTCATAATAATTGCATTAAATAAAGAGTTGCAAAACAGACTGGTTTGTAAAGCCTAGGAGAGGAAGGTCACCACCCATCCCAGGACTATAGTTATACTTATACTTTCTCTCCCATATGCCCTTTTTTTTTTTCATGTTTTAAAATTACTTGTCTGTATTCTCCTTAATCAGAACTTCCATTCTTTTGGTATGGGCAGTTAAGGCTAAAGTAATTTATGCCAAAGAGTAAACAATTGAGAGGGTTAATCTTTCTTGAATTTTACATTCTTTACAATGAAGAAGCAGCCATGATATAGTGGGTAAGAGCCCTTGACTGGGAGTCCAGAGAGTCTTGGGGTTTGCATCACACCTCTAAAACTTAACTGAATAACCACAGTCAAGTCTTATAACCTCAAGTTTCCTGATTTGTGAAATACAGGTAACGCTATTGGTAGAACCTATATCATGAGGTGATTATGAAGACCAAATAAGATATGTTTGTTGTTGAGTTGCGTCTGACTCAGTGACCCCATTTGGGGTTTTCTTGGCAAAGATACTGAAGTGGTTTGCCATTTTCTTCGGCTCATTTTCCAGATGAGGAAACTGAGGCAAACAGGGTTAAGTGACTTGCCCAGGATCACACAGCTAGTAAGTGTCTGAGGCCAGATTTGAACTCAGGAAGAAGAGTGACCTTCACCAAGCTGCCCGAAGCACTGTTAGGCAACAGGAATTATTACGAATATAAAAAAGTATTATCTACTGTGTGCTAGGAGCTAAAGGTACAGAAACAAAAGTGAAACCATTTCTGCCTCAGTGAACTACATTCTATTAATAAAGAGAGTCTATACATGTATAAGTATATATGAAACATATACAAGGTAACTTTGGATGGCAAACTAAGGGAAATAAGTATCAACTCCCGTAGAAGGTCGTTTAAAAGTAGATATTTTAATTCAAATGAAATTCTGATTGCTAGAATATTGGTTTTCTTAACCTTTTTTTTAAAATTTCAGGCCATATAGATGTTTTTAAACCAATAGACCACTGCAAGAGCAAGTTGTCCCAGCTTTCTTAAACAGTCCTTGCTTTTTTATAGATCTTCCCCATCCTCTATATCTAAACCCACAGATATTCTAAAAACTTTCAAGTTTGAATTTTTCTTGCACAGCAGCTTTTGGGGGGGGGAGGTAAGTGTTACAGAGTCAATCAGCTGTTATTATGAAATTTCTGTGGTACTAACATGAACCCCAAAAAGCCCACTGAGCCTTGAGCTCCTCATCAGAGTACACTGAGAATTTTAATATGTATTCTCTCTTTTCTCAAATGATGGAACATTAACTTACCCACTTATTTGATGTTTTCCTCTCAGACCATAAGCTACTTGATTTCTGCGACTTTTTTTTTTTTTTTGCTTCCCCAGTGCCTTACAAGGACCAGGTAAGTGAATAAGTGTTCATTGAGTTCGGGGTAGTTGAGTTTAGTTGAATTAATAAGAGTAAAGCTGTGGATGCAAACTCCAGGGAGTGGGTAGTTCTCAGGATAGCACCAAGGAAAGAAAGCCCCAAAAACAACATTGAAGGGAACCAACTTGCCCTGGGATGGTGTGGCTTCCATACCCAGAGTGAACATAATTGGCATTAGGACGGGGCGGGGGCGGGGCAGCAGAACTTTCTACAAGGGGCCTCAGTAGAATCGTAGGAAGTGCTTAGGGCAAGGCCAGGTACCTTAACATCTCAGCCTTTTGAATGCTTTATTAATAATGTCTTCTTTCATTTCCTTATTTTTGGCATTATTCTCACTACCTCCTGAGCCTCTTTCCCCAACATTCTCTGAAAGTAAAAGCCCTCTCCTAACAATTTTTATTGTTTAGTTGTTTTCTCCAGTCATGTCTGAGTCTTCATGATCCCATTTGTGTTTTCTTTTGGCAGAGATACTAGAGTGCTTTGCCATTTCCTTCTCATTTTACAGAAGAGGAAACTGAGGCAGAAAGGGTTAAGTGACTTGCTCAGGGTCACACAGCTAGGAAGTATCTGAGACAAAATTTGAACCCAGGTCTTCCTGACTGTAGACCCAGCACTCTGTCCTTAGTATCACGGGACTGCTCTGCTCTCCTAATAATTATCAAGCAAAAAAAAAAAATTCACACATTGGTCATATCTGAAAATATGTCTCCTTGCCTATTGACTCTCTGAAAAGAGATGGGAAGGGGACTTCATAAGTTGGTTATTAAGCACATATTAAGTGCTTGTAATGTGTCAGGCACACAGAAATGTTTTAAAAAAAAAATCCCTTCCCCAAGAAGCTCCCTCTGTTGGGAAAAAAGCCAGAGTCTCTCACTGTATCCTAGGACATCTTCAGTCATCTTGATCTATATTGGAAGGAGACGGTATGCAGATACCAAATATATACAGAATAGATGAAGATTAATCCCAAAAGAAATTAGTTTCATTGTACTTAACAGAGATACTGGAAAGGTTTGCTGTTTCCTTCTCCAGTGGATCGATCCTTTTTGTCAGGCAGTCAGAAGTTATGTGACTTGCTTAGGGTCACACAGCAAGGAAAGTGTCTGAGGCTGGATTTGAACTCAGGTCTTCCTGACTCCAGATCCAGTGCTTTATCCATTGAGCCACCAACTGTCTCTTATACATACATATATATGTGTGTGTGTCTGTGTGTGATGTTTTTATGTTGCAAATGTTCCTTTTAGTAAGTCAGCGAAGAAACATTTCATAAGTGCCTACTATGTTGCCCTACAGGAAAAGAGAAGGGAAGAGGGGATAAGAGGCAGGGCAGGTAATAGGACAAATTGGGGAAAGAGGTAATCAGGTAATCACTGTCCTGGGGTGAAGGGATTGAGGAGATGGGGAGAAAATTTGAAAGTGAAAATTTTGTGGAAGTAAATGCTGAAAACGGAAAATAAATATTTTTTTAAAAATTAAGTGTATACTATGTGCCAAGCATGTGATAATAAAGAACTTGCTCCCAAGGAGGTCACAATCCAATGAAGGAAGCAATATACAAACAACTGTGTATAAACAGACTGTGTAAGTTACAGACAGTCAGCAGAGGAAGGGCACTAGCATGAAAGAAGACTTTATAGGAAAGGCTTCCTGTAGAAGGTAGGATTTTAGCTAGGACTTGAAGGAAGCCTGGGAAGCCAGAAGGTGGAGATGAGGAGAGAGAATTCCAGACATGGGAGAGAACCAGTGAAAACCCACAGACTGGGAAGGTGACTTTTGTGCTAGGAATGTCAAGGTCACTAGTATCAGTGGACCACAGAGCACAAGGGAAGTGGTGTAAGAAGTCTGGAAGAATAGGGGTTGGAGACAGGGTAGGATATGAAGGATTTTAAAAACCAAACAGTATTTTATATTTGATTCTACAGGCGATAAGGGGAACCACCCGAGTTTATTGGGTTATGGGAGTAACTTGGTCAAACCTGTGTTTAGGGACAGTGGTCTCAAAGTTAAATAGAACCAGATCCCTGCTGTGACTTATTGCTTTAGAAAACCACAAATTAACTTTATCTATGTTGCATTGTGTAATGGGAGTTAAAAATCTTCCTGCCACCTTACTAGGCCTCGAATGGGGCTGTTAAGGGAAGCTTGATTAGCTGACGCTTATTTTGTATGAAAGCCCACACGCTTTGTTAATTGCTAATGAGGCACTGGCGCATGAGGGTCATTTTGTTGTAGGCCAGGTGAGATGCTTCGAAGCCATTAAGGAGTCGTCCTCGTCATCCATCCGCACCTCCCCCCATCACTTTTGAAAAACCATGTGTTGGTGCTTCTTTTGCTGATAATGATGTATGTATTGTCTATGGTCAGATTGTTGGAAGCCCTGTCTGTTGGTCTTTCTGTTTGTAATTTCTGCCTGTAACTTCTGCTTATATTTTCTCAGAAGTTCAGGGTGCTGACTTTTCCCCCTGAACTAAGTGAATGATGTATGTGCTTGATTAAAGTAAGATTGTTTACCCCTTTTAAGGTTACTTTCCTTAGGAAAGCAGATCTAAGAACTTGTGCAGCAGATCCTCCTGTGTATGCTCAGGTACTTACTACTTAAACATTATGTTTTTATTTATTTTGTTAAACATTTCCTAATTACATTTTAATCTAGTTGGCTACACAGAGAAGCAGCTATCCCCCAGTTTAACCCTTCAGCTTTAGGGAGATTACTTTGACGTTTAGTGGAAGATGGATTGGAATAGGGAGAGACATGTGGCAGGGAGACCAACATGCAGGTTATTGGAATTGTCCAGGTAATATCAACAACCTCTGCCTATAGATTGGATACGGGGGGGGGGGGGTGAAGAAAGAGTGAGAAATTAAAGATGACACGTAGATTGAAAACTTGGGTGATGGGGAGGGTAGTGGTTCTCTTGACAGTAATAGAGAAATTAGAAGGAGGAGGAGGGCTTGGGAGGAAAGGTGATGAGTTTCGTTTAGTATGTCTTGAGTTTAAAATATCTACCAGATGTCTGGTTTGAGAAGACTGAAAGGCAGTTGGAGATAGGAGACTGGAGGCAGTAAGTAGAGAGGTTAGGTCTGTGTAGGTAGATTTTAGAGTCATCATTATAGAGATGATAATTGAATCATTGGGAGATCATCAAGTGAAATAGAGTAGAGGGAGAAGAGAAGGTCCAGGACAACACCTTGTGGGACACCCATGATTAATGAACATCACCTGAATGAAGGTCCATCACCAGCACAGCATAGTATATAGGACAGTGGTTCTCAAACTTTTTGGTCCCACGACTTCTTTATACTTTGAAAAATTATTGAGGACCCCAAGGAGCTCTTGTTTATGTGGGTTATAGCTAGAGAGATTTACCATATTAGAAATTTAAACTAGTAAATTTTTAACATTTATTACTTTATTTTTAAAAACCTGTTACTTGTTAACATAAAGTAATACAATGGTGTGAGAAATGACTAGTTTCCAAAACAAAAAGTATTTCAAGAAAAGAGTGGCATTGTTTTGTGTATTTTTGCATATTCCTTTAATATCTAGTTTAATAGAAGATTCTTCCTTCTACCTCTGCCTTTAAACCGTTGTAATAGATTGTTTTGATTGAAGTATATGGAGAAAATGAAGCCTTCCAGACATGTAATAGGAAAAGAGAGGAATATTTTAATAGGCAAATGTCTTAGTATTATAAAAATAGTTTTTGACTTGGCAGTGCCCCTCGAAAAAGGTCTTGAACCCCTGGGGAATCTATGAAACACAGTTTGAGAACAGCTAATATAGTGGATCATTGTACTTGAAGTCAAGAGGACCTTGTTTGAAAAATCTACCCTAGAATCTGACTATGTGACCCTGGGCAAGTCACTTACACTTAAAAACATCATGTATAATAATACTAGAGCAGCTAGTTGCCAAAGTGGATCAAGTGCCCAGACCTGGAGTCAGGAAGACTCATCTTTCTTATTTCAAATCTGGCCTCGAATGACCCTGGGAAAATCACTTAACCCTGTCTGCCTCAGTTTCCTCAGGAAGAAGGAAATGGCAAACCACTCCATGATCTTTGCCAAGAAAACCCCCAATGGAGTCACAAAGAATCAGACACAGCTGAATGATTGAACAATAATATATAATATTATTGGCACATTAGCACTTTCAATTTAAAAGATATGCTGTGGAATTATCAAAGAATATTCTTCCACTAAGAAAGAACTTTTTTTCCTAGTAAAAGAAAAAAATACTCTTTATTCTTTTCTCTGTGCCTTGTTACCTAAAGAGCTTAATATATTTGCAATAGATTTAAATGCTATTATGTGGCACATAATAACTTGAGAGATAGACATATTTAATGCTGAAAAGTAATTGCTGTGGGAATAATTTGTACCACCTCTTCATACAGCCGAATCCCTGTGCAGTGGAGAGCAAGATAAATTTAATATAATTCAACCTCTAGGGATAATTCATATAGTTGTAATTACCTTAAAGGGACTTCATCTCTGGACACTGAAGGAACCTCTCTTGGCCTCAGTTTCCTCCTCTATAAAGTGAGAGAGTTGAACTCAGTGACCTCAAACTCCCTCCTAGCTCTAAATTCAGTCAGGTCCTTGAAATAATTCCATTCAGCATTTAATATCGAAAGTATTAGTTAATGCTTCTCACAGTAATATTCTCTCTGAACAAAACTTGGTATAGAAAATGCTGCCCTAGAATTTCTCCTCCTCTGTCCCATCTTCCAGTTTTCCATCTCTTTTTGCTGCATTACTATACATATCATGCCACTCCCATTCCCACCCCACTCCTGCTAAGTAAGAACAAATAAAATTGTTTTAAGTCAACTGGTTGGTTCACATCTCAAAGACTGGCTCATTCCCTTATGTTGGTATTTTGGGGGAGGGGGGGTGAGGGAGAAAGAGGTGATATGAACAGTAGTCACTTGCTGACCATAAATTTACCTTATACAGGTCTTAGGACCCAAGGGCTCCCGAATTCCTAATATTGTACTTCCAAGCCCCCCTCTCCCCAAAGAAGTGATTTCCAGATTTTCAGGGCTACTTTGTAGTTTCCAAGACATAAAGAAAGAAAATGGCCATAACTCTTTCTATTTTGTACACTATTGGAATTATATAGCACCTTTCCTGTAAAAAACAAAAAATCCCTCAAGACTTTGAACAAAGAACTTTCTGCTTTTCATGGTGAACCTCTCTTAACCAGAAAAGCAACAGAAAGGTGAGAAAACACTGTGAGGACTGAGAACTGGTAGCCTACGAGGCTTTTTAGAGGCAAAAACTGCCCAAGATATCAGTCAGCTCGGCAGTCTCAACTGACAGCTATCTCACTGAAGATAATGGTTATGTTTTTATGTTCATTAGGTCCTTTTACTATTTTCTAAACTCTGATAGCAGGAACCCATGCTAGCTAAAATGGCAGGGTACCCTGTAATAGATGTTTCAGGTAAGACTGAAATCTGTTAGGTTAAGCAGAAGAAGATTGTTTTCTTTTCTTTTTATCTGCCTGACCTTGACCATATATGGAGCAGGGGTTGTTTTGTTTTGAATGTTATTAGAACTTTGGTGTACAGGTTCTCCTCTAAAATGTGTAAAAGGAGAAAAGGTACCTTGACAATAAAAAAATCCCTTTAAAAACAGAATCATTGAGAAGAGAAAGTGGAAATACACATTTAAGTTGAAAAAGTGAGCTAACCTCACTTGATGGAAACAAAGTGGGCAGCTGGCTTCCTTAAAAATTCCAGGATGTTTAACTCTTCATTTAGCTCAGGGATTACTAGCTCTCACATGATACTTAGTAGCAAAATAAAAACTCCCACTTAACGCCTTCCTCTACCAGCAGAGCTGAAGGTTAATCTTCAATGTGTTATCTTTGCCTGAGTCATAACTACAATAAGGAATGTAAACTTAGAGCCAGGAAGTCTGCCGCTTACACCTCTCTCAGCCATAGAAGGCACTTCGTGGACATGCTAGCCAGATTTCAAGGGCAATCTGGGTATTTTCTTTAATCAGAATGTTATACCTGTAGTGATTATGGTCCATCAGTGTCTCAAATACATAGCTCTCTTACAGTGAACAATGTATTATTATTTTTTTAGCTAACACTTGTGTAGCACTTGGTGGTCTAGTGGATAGAATGCTAGACCTGGAATCAAAGAGATCTGGTTTCAAATCTAGCTTCAGACACTTATTCACTGAGTCACTTAACCCTACCTGCCTCAGTTTCCTCTTCTGTAAAATGAGCTGGAGAAGGAAATGGCAAACTCCAGTATCTTTACCAAAAAAAAAACCCCTAATGGGGTCACAGAGTTGGATATGACTGAAACAAGTGAACAGCAAATACAGCACTTAACTGCCCTGCACTGTGCTAAGCTCTTCACAGTTATTGTTTCCTTTGATCCCACAACACTGAGAGATCAGTGCTGTTGTTATACCCATTTTACAGATAGGAATTGGGGAAAATAGGTTAAGGAATTTGTTCAGGATCACAGTTAGGAATTGGGGAAAATAGGTTAAGGAATTTGTTCAGGATCACAGTTAGGAATTGGGGAAAATAGGTTAAGGAATTTTTTCAGGATCACAGTTAAGATTTGAACTTGAGTTCTTAACTCCTGACCCAACATTCTGACCATTGGACCGCTAAGTTATTTGTTCAGCAAATTCCATCTTTCTAGGACACGGAGAGTCTACAAGTGACCTGCTCTGGATCATAGAGCTATTATGTGTCAAAGGTAGAACTTAAATCTGGTTCCTTCTGCTTCTATTTGCTATACAAGTCACATCACACTCAAAATAGAAACGGGACACTCATCTGTGGCTGCATATTGACTTAGTTTTGAAATGTAATATTATCTATGTTCTATCTTGTTTTTATTTATTTGTTTAAATACATTGAAACTGGTTTGGGCCAAACTCTGCAGTGTTACAACCTAATATTTGACATAACAAATTGCCACCTGTGTCTCAGCTAGTCAGCTAGGTGGTAGTGGGTAGTGTGCCAAGCCTGGAGTCAGGAAGATTCTTCAAATAAAATACAGCTTCAGACTATTACTAGCCGTGTGACCCTGGGCAAGTCACAACCTTATTTGCCTCGTTTTCCTCATCTTTAAAATGAACTGGTGAAGAAAATGGCAAACTCCTCCAGTATCTCTGCCAAGAAAACCCCAAATGGGGTCACAGAGAGTCAGAAACAACTGTTTCTTCTCATCTTCCTGTCTTTCCAGTCTTTTTATGACCTGTATGCTTTGATGCAGTGACACTGGCATCCTTGCTGTACCATGACCAAGACATTCCCTCTCTGGCTGCTCCCCATGCCTGGAATGCTCTCCCTCCTCCTCTTGGACTCATAACTTCCCTATCTTCTTTTAATCCAACTAAAATCCTTTCTTCTGCAAGAAATCTCTCCCAATTGCTTTTAATTTGAGGGTCTTCTCTTTATTACTTCTTATTAATCCTATATATAGCTTGTTTGTATATATTTGTTTGTTTTCTTTTCCATTAGACTTTTTTGGGAAGGCAATCAGGGTTAAGTGACTTGCCCAGGGTCGAAAGTTGAGTCTCAGTGTCTGAGGCTAGATTTTAACTCAGATTCTCCTGACTTCAGGCCCAGCGCTCTATCCACTGTACCACTTAGCTGTCCCTTCTCTAGTAGATTTTGAGCTCCTTGAGGGCAGGGACTACCTTTGGCTCCTTCTTGTATCCCCGTTACTTAGCATAGTTCCTGGTACATAGTAGGCACTAAATAAAAGTTGATTGCTTTGTAGTCAGGGAGCCTTGGCTCAAATTCTTAACTGCGAAATACTGAGTGAGATGCTTCCTGAGTCTGGGTCTTAGTTTCCTTATTCACAAAATGAGGGGCTTGGTTGGGTAAGATGACCTCTGAGGTTTCTTCCACTCCAACCTGATCCTAAGATCTTAAGTGGTGCACTATGAAGAAAGCAAAGCCAAAAACACAATATACGCCATTACTACAAGGCAAAAAAAAGACATCAAAATTCTGGCCAAAGAAAAGTTAACATTGGCGTCATACTGCCAGAATGAAAGGACCCTTCCTTCCTGTGAATAATCAACAAATGTATAATTTTTTTAAAAATAGGAAGTGATAGTAATATCTATTTAACCTAGATTCTCTGATTAGGTGTGAGGATAGACTTAGATATCATTCATTTTTACACAAGATCTCTAGGAATCAGAATGTGCCGTACAAATACAGTGTTTACCATTTGAACAAATTACATTAATTGTCCAATACAGAGATTTTATGCAGAAGCACACCAGGGTCAAAAGCTAACCTATTGCCTGTCTGTTTTCCTTTCACCTCCCCACTCAGACAGGTGGTTACTGACTCAGAGAATTTACTTGCTGACATTGTTTTGGGAGAGATTTCCTTAGTGTTGAAACAGTGAAGGCCTTAATGAGTGTCCTCTTTAGACCTCTCCATTGGTGTTTTCATTTCCTATCATCAGAACACTTTTTCTTTGCAAAAATTTCAGTTCATGGATTCTCAGAACTGAAAAAAGACTTCATCTAGTCCAACCTGTAGCTGAAATTCCCTTTTAGAAAACACCAGGCAAGTAATCATCAGTCTCTGCTAGAAGCCTTCCAGGGATTGGGGAATCCATTATCATCCCTGGCAACTAATTTCATTTATGGGGAGCTTATTAAAAAATTTTTCTTTAACTCAAGTTGAAATCTACCTCTTTGCAACTCCTACCCACTGCACCTAGTCTCACTTGCTATTATTTTTTTAGCCCATTGTTAGATTTACTCTCTGGGATATAAGGAATATAAAATTCATGCCCAGCCTTTAAGGAGCTTGGTTTCTGTTTGGGGGAGATCAGACACAAATGAAACAGAGAACAAAATAAGGTGGGAGTCCTGTGCAAGCACTGGCTTAGTAAATGAAGGGACAAATCAGTATTAGCTATGTCTTAGAAGGTTTAATGGGGGAGGAGATTCAAACCAGTCCTTTAAGAATAAATATGGTTTGGATAGGTGGAGAAGGCAACAGGGCAGAGTTAGTGAGTAATCCTTAACTAAGGGATGGTGAGTGTATCCTTTAGACCAGAAGTATCACACATGAAGCAATACTCCAAAAAGATCAAAATGAAATTGGGAAATATTTAACAAAATCACTAAAAGTACAATAAAACATAAATAACAGCACATTTCAAAATTAAATCACTCTGAAGGTGGCAGGGATCTGTGAGGATCAGTAACCCCTCTTTCTATTTGAGTTTGACAACGCTACTTAAGACCTTTCACTCAATGCTGGATTTTTGGCCACTTTAAGCAAGTTGCTCTGAGCCTTCATTTTCTCATCTATAAAATAGAGATAATTATCTCACAGAGTAGTTGTGGGAAATGCCCTTTGCAAACTCTAAAATGTTGTTCATATCTGAAGTATTATTATTTAAATCACATAATAAAGCGTCTCTGTGGACTGGGTTCTGGTTCTGGTCCTGGTTCTGCCTCCCCTAGCTTCCGTGATCCTTGACAAATCACATAACTTCCCTGGGCCTGCAGCTCCCTTATTAAGTGAAGAGATTGGCCTTCATGATCTGTTGAGTCCTTACAGTTCTAAAACTTCTTTGACTGTAATTGATGACTCACATTCATATGACACTTTAAGGTTTGCAAAGTCCCTTCCTCTGACCACCCTGTGAGGTCAGAAAACAGAGCAAGTGTCTTTATCCCTATTTTACAGATAAGGACACTGAGGCTCTTGGGTCAAGTAGACTTTGCTATGATCACACAGGTGATAAATGTGGGAGGCGAATATTCCAACTCCAGCCTCGTGATTCCAAATCCTGTGTTTGAACCATTTTGTTATGTTCGGCTTTTTCAGTTGTGGCCAACTCTTTGTCACCCTGTTTAGGGTTCTCTTGGCAAGAAATACTGGAGTAATTTGTCATTTCCTTCTCTAGCACATTTTACAGATGAGGAAACAGAGGCAGTCAGGGTTAAGTGACTTGGCCCAGGGTCACACAGCTAGTAAGTGTCTGAGCTCAGGTGTGAACTCAGGAAAGTGAGTCTTCCTAACTCTGGGCCCAGCACTCTATCCAGTGTACCACTTACCTACCTGCATTGTCATACCATCTGTCATATAATAAATAAGTGAATTCAACACAAAGGGACTCGTCTAAGACCTCTATGACAGTGCCAAATAAAACAAATCCAAAAACAATCGTATGGGAGTATAAAAAAGGAATCCAGGGGCATCCCTGCCCTCAAGGAACTTAGACACGAATGGAAAATAAAAAGGCCTCTTTTTCAGGTCCTCTAATTCATTCTGTGCTTCAAGGTAGTTGTTTTTCATGGCTTATTATTTTCTCATTTGAAATTTTTGTGTTTCTTTATATAAATATCTATGTAGATGGTAGATTCACATTTGTCATTATAAGAATAACAGTTGCCTCCTTTTTATGAAGGGAAGTCTGAAGATAGGGTTTTAGGTGTCATGGATCATGAATTTAGAGCTAAAAGAGACGTTAGGGAACATCTAATGCAACTCTCTCATTTTACAGGTGAAGAAACTGAGGCCAAGAGAGGTTAAGAGACTAGCCCAATATAGATAGTATTGACCACTGGAGCAAAGTTTTCTTTTTGGCTACCACAACTCATTGAGTGACTTCGTGAAATGTCATTTTAAAGAGTCCCTGGAGAGAGCCTCATATTAGTTGACAAGGAAGTAGCTGAGCCAGAACTCAGACCCAGGTTTTCTGACTCCAAGCCTTTTCATTTTGAGAGAACTGGCAAAAGTCTCAGCTTCTTGTTTTTGTTTTACTTTTTGCCAGAGTCCCTATTGTTACACTGGACTGTTAATCACAAAGATTTGCTCCCAAGGAGAAGGCTCGTGAAGACACTGCTTCCCTTTCCCCTTTTCTCTACACCCCTACTTCCAGAGTCCATTACAGTGAGGATGGGCCGGGATTATTTTACATGAACTGCTGTGCTTTGTTGGACTTCTGCTAATGGTGACAGCAGACAAGTTAATGTTTTATTGGGCTAATAGAGAGCTTCAAGTGAAAATTGCTGCAAAAAAAAAAAAGTAGGCACTCAAGCTCTCTGAATTGAACATAATCCATGGCAAAATGACCTATTTGCAGTATTTGAGACCTGGGTCTCAATGTCATAAATGAAGATGTAGAATCAGCAGAAAGCATATGTGGAATGGCTTAGCAGCTAGTATACCACTCCAAAGTCTACATTTATCATGCACCATATATGGCAGTAATGTAGAGGTTGTCAGTGGTAATAACTGGTGGCTATACAACTTCTTCTTTGAAAGCCCTGCTCTCATGTCTTAGTGTAGCGTAGAGGTAACATTAAGTTCTTTAGTTTGTGTCAGTAAGCTTAACAGACTTGCCATCATCTAAATGTTTTAATTATGGACCTAGTGACAGACAGACTCTGTGTCTGTTCTCAAAGAACCAGCCCAGGCTATTTAGAGGCTAATCCAACCCAGGATTGGCCACCGGGTCTTCATTTTATTTTTGGCCCACCAAAGCCCTTCATCAAAAGGCCTAAAGTGACTGGGAGTTTTAATCTGTGTCCCTGAAGCAAGTACCCAGTCAATCAAACAATAATATTTTTAAGCCCTTATTATGCCCTGATGGCATCGAGGTGGCACAGTGGTTAGAGATACAAAGAAAAATAACATTTTAAACTCTTTAAAGAAGGGGATAATAGGTAGCATATGATAATGCAAGGTAATATGTGAGAGGTCAGATATTTTCAAATTTTATGGTTCCATGTACTTTTGCACTGTTAAAAATTGTTAAGGGAATGCTCCTCATGAGTTTTTGTTTGTGTGGGTTATATTGATTGGTTCTTACCATATTAGAAATTAAAATTTCTTGGTATAATTATGAAAATTGTTGACCCCCACAAAGAGTCTTGATCAGTCCTAGGACCCCATTTTGAGAATTACTGATCTAGAAGCACAGGGCAGATTATGTTCAACTGTGTAGACCAGAAAAGGATTAATGAATTCAACCTTGAAGGGAGAGGATTATTTCAATAAGCAGAGAAGAGAGTATATTTTTGAGGTATGAAAGAAAAAATGTATATGAACATAATGAGGGAGGAAGTTCAAGGTGATATTTAATTGTTATAATTAGGCTAGGACCCAGAGTGCAAATGAAACAACGTTAGGAAACGTAGGTTAGGAATAGCATGGAGGAGGCCCACAATGTCAGGCTGAGAGGTTTATATTTGAACAGAGGAATGTGACATGGATGTACTTGTACACTGGAAAGTTTATTGTGGCAACTATGTGCCAAAAAATGTTGGTGCCTAAATTTTGAGAGTAGAGGGAGAGAGATTAAAACAAGGGTTCTTAATCTGAAGTTTGTTGGTTAGACTTTATCAGACTCGTTAACTTAGATGGGGAAAAAAAATTACATCTTTTTTTCCCTGCTAAACTCTAATTGAAATTTATCATTTCTTTCCCATTGTGATTAAAAAAAAAAAAGACACTTTTTGGATCATCCATAGGCTTCACCTGACTTCTAAAGGAGTTCTTGGCACACAAAAAGGTTAAGAATCCCTGAACTGGAGGCAAAGAGAGCACTTGGGAGATGATAATTCAAGGTCAGAGGTGATCCAAGGGCTTGAATTAAGATGTTGACACTGAGAGTGAAAAAAGCTTCGTATAAAGTAGAAATAGGAAGATTGATTGTTAGAGTCCATTGACTGGTTAGGTTGGGGGATGGGATTCAGTAAAGGAGACGGGGGAAAAAAGCCAAGATTTCTAGTCAAAGTGATTGAAGATGGTACTGTTTATCAGCGAAAGTAGGTAAGTTGTTAGAAAGCGCATGCTTAGGAGAGAAAATAAGTTTAATCTAGGAATTGTGTTTGAGATATGGATGGAGTTGCCCCACAGAATACTTGGAAATGTATGGCTAGAGTTCAGTGGAAAGAGAAGAAATTTTGGATTTATCAGTCTAGAAGTGATCACTGAAATCACAGGAGCATATGAATGGGAGAGTCCTCAGAGAGAAGAGCAAAGAGGCTAGACAAAGAATGCTGAGAGGATAAGGAATTAATGAAGGAGATAGTTTAGGAGCAGATTATATACATACATACATATATATATATGTAAATAGTAGGCAGCTAGCTGGTGCAGTAGATAAGGGTGAGTGCTAGACCTGGAGTCAAGAATACCAGAGTTCAAATCTAGTCTTAGACGTTTAATAACTGTGTGACCGTGGGTAATTCAGTTAACCTCTGTTTACCTCAATTTCCTCAATTGTAAAATGGAGATAAAAACAGCACCTACCAACCAGAGTTGTTATAAAGATCAAATGAAATAATATTTATTTCAGTACCTGTCATATAACCAGTGCTATATAAATGTTTATTCCCTTCTCTCTCCCTCCCCCCCTCACCCCACCTTCCCATTAGAACCAAATATAAATATTTTTCACAGTAGAGGGAAGGTGAGTATGATGTTGATGTAAGGTTAATGGTGGCTGGGGGGAAGAGTTAAAGGTCTTCCCTGCCCATTAATAAGCCTCAGTACCTTTTGTTAATTTCCATTGAGGCCCTAGGTCAGAGGGTTGTGCCCTTCTGCTCTGAAAAGTGTGCACTTTGAGTGGAGGTTTTACTTGGGGCTTACTCACTGGAAGTGTTTGTTTGGCCAGATGAGACTCTGGGCAGCCGTTAAGGAGGCCCCCCAGCTTTGAAAAGTCAGATGTTAGTGCCTCTCTCTGGTAACTGTGTATGTATGTAATGGTTAGATGGTTGATCTGTGATGATGTGCTGCTTATGGTCAGACAGTTAGAAGCCCTGTCTGTTGGTCTTTATTTCTCTGTTGGTTTAAGTGTTTGATTAAAGTGATTGTTGACCCCTCCTTTTAGATAAGCAGATATAAGTACCTGTAGAGCAGGTATTGTGTGTTCCGGTACAGTGAGACACAGGATAACTGAGAGGTGTAGCAGGATCAAGTGGGTTTGGTTGTTTTGGTGAATTCTAAGTTAGCAGAGTTCTGAGCTGTAGGTGCCAGAGAAGGATCCAATAGAGAGAGAGAAATTAAAAAGAAGAGAGGAGGGAATGGTCAGAATGAATAGTGGGGCAAGGTTCCAGGAAAAGTTGGAAAGGGATGAGACCAAGAACTTAAGTAAAGGGACTAGTTATCCTTGGCAAAGACATAGTTTGCTTCATCCAATGAGCCTAGAGGAAAGGGTGGTGAGAAGACAGGTTTTCTGGTGTAGAGGATGGAAAATGAAAGAGTTCATGCTCAGTCACCATACTGCTCTCAGTAAAAAGATGGGCTCATCTGCAGAGAGAGGGGGAAAGAGGGATAGGCAAAGGGAAAAGAAAGAGGAATGGAATTAGGGCAAAAGAAAATGATTTGGAATAGCCACTTGGTAGAGAATGATAGGACATAAAGATACTAGAAGGCTTTCCATACAGTGGAGAAGACCTGTAAGTGTATGTTGTTTGTGTGAAAGAGTAACCTGCTATAGCATCACTCAGTGACTTGGAAACAGATACAGAGAAGTCAGATGGTGGGAGAGAAGAAGGGGGAGGTAGAACCCATAGTGGAGAATTAGCAGGGTGGGAACAGCTGCAGATGAAAGGGTGGGGAGTTCAAGAGTAGGCAAAAAGTCCCTTGTTGAAATTGCTGACTGAGGTCAAGATTGAAGAAAGAGAATAGTGAAATCAGAACATAGATTGTGACCTAGGAGAACAAGGAGGGATTTTAAACTAGGTTGTTTTTCTTTTTTTTTAGAATAGTAACCCTTATTACTTTGCCACACTAGCCTTTTTTGTCAGGGCAAGAGGTGTTACTATATTTCTTTGATCTACATCTAGTAATGAATTTCTTGTAAGCCAATTTACTATTATACATTGTGGATTTTTATCAAAGTATTGCTAGGCCATGAGAATGCTAATTAATAATCAGCTCTGTCAAGAACAATATTGTTTTTTGACTAATGTGGAAATATGTTTAATATGATTGTACATGTATGGTCGATATAAGATTGCTTGCTGTCTTGGAGGAAGGGAGGGGAAAAAGGGAGGGAGAACAATGTTTGGAACTCAAAATCTTATAAAAGTGGTGAAAACTTTCTTTGCATGTAATTGGAAAAAATAAAATACTATTAAAAAAAGAATCATACCATTTTTAAAAGAAATAATTTTCATTATTCTAAATTTTTGAAAAAAATGTCAGAGGAAGAAAATAGTCCCACCCTCAATCCCTTTAGAGAGGAAGAAGACTTTTTTGGAAATAATTTTAGAACAAAAAAAGGGCAAGAATGTACACTAATTAAATCTTAATACCTCCTTTCTGGCCAAGTCTTTTTCCTTATTGTCTGTGAAAAGAAAAAAAACCAGAATGTGCTATTGAAACCTTGGAAACAAGAGAATTTTTCCAGTTGCAATATCTTTATTTGCATGTCATGCTGTTTCTGTTTTGAGCTATCTGGGGAAGTTCAAGATTAAACTTTCCATTTGAGTGGGTTTGAAAATCACACTGAAAATGTTCAGTCTGACCACACAGAAACTAAGCAAGGATATTTTGTCATTTTGGACTGTGCAGAATGACACAGAAGCTGGAGCAAGAAGGCTTGTTTGGTTCCAGCAGGGCAATCAAATTGCCCAATGGTGGCTGTTATTGCCAACTACCTTGTTCAGAGATCCGAGGATGATGCATATCTATTTGTGGAATAAAATAAAACATTTCTCAGGACACTTGATGCCTTTGCCTATATAAGAGTCCCCCTACTCCCCGCCAAAACACACCCACCCTTATTTTACAGGCAGCTACCTAAAGCAATGGAGCTGGGTTTTAAAACCTGCTAGATGAAGTACTTAGTAGAGATGCATTTAGGTCCCTTGAATAATTCAGTCACTGCTATTTAGGGGCATTTTAATAAATGATGATATTTCTTTAAAAGGTACTTCTGATCCTGGCAATTTGAGTTAAGGTGATACCCGTTCTTGAAAGGAATTTCCTTCAGAAAGGCTGTTTGCATCTTGTCTCCTCCATTCCAATGGAAGCTCATTGAGGGCAGGAACCATGGTTTTGCCTTCCTTTGTGTCCCCAGCACATAGCCTAGTGCCTGACACATAATCAGCACTTTATAAATGCTTGTTGACCTTGGTTGTGTTAGCAAGCTATCAAGCAAAGAAGCAGTAAGTATTATTAAGTATTACTATATTGATCAGCTATGCTGAGTGCCAAGGATGTAAATATGAGAAATGAACTAATGAACCTCTAAAGAACTTAACATTCTTATCCAGGGAGACAAGTACTTATACATAGAACAGAAATTATAAGAATAAATACTAGGTTGTTCTGAGTTCCTCCCCACCCTGACCCTCCCCCTTCCACTATTTCCTTCTGGTGATTTATCTCCAATTTATCCTGTCTCTGTCTTGTTTGAACATATTTGCTTTTGTGTTCTCTCTCTCCATTAGACCTTAAGCTCCTGTCTTTGGTCCTTCTTTGTACTCCCAGCACAGTGTGTGGCATACAGTAGATGTTTTATAAATGACTGACTGATGGTGTGGCTTGTTGTTGTTTCAAAATAGTTGGGAGGAAGGAGACTAGCATTTGTGGGGATCAGGAAAAGGAAGGTTTCATGTAGAAAGCAGATCTGTCCAGACTGACCTGACTGTTCTTTACCTAGAATACTCCATCTTCCCTCTCTGCATTTTTGTCTGGCTATTACCTGTGCCTGTGATGAACTTCCTTTTCTCCTCTGCCTCTTAGAAACCCTCTCTTCCTTCAAGGCAAAGCTCAAGAACTTCTTTCTTTTTTAAAAATTAATTTTATTTTTTTTCAACTGGCAGACATCTACCTTCTCTCCCTCCCTTTCCAATCCCCTTGCCCATTGAGAATGAAAGGAAAACAATCCCTATTACAAACAAGTATATAGCCAATCAAAACAAAATTCGTAAATACCACTTACTTTAATATATTAACAAGATTGGCGATGAGCCAGGTCATATTCCATTTGAAGATCAGTTAAAGGACTTATCTAGGGCTTCAAATACTTAAAGGCAGCTCTCATGTGGAAGAAAGGATTAGACTTATTTTTGAACTTGGAGTGTTGAGGAATAAAATTTACAGAGGTAGATTTAGATACAATATAAGGAAAAATTTCATAACTAAAATGAACAGACTGTCTTGAGAGACAGTGGATTCACTCTTATTAGAGTGGCTGTGAGGAGGGCAATTGGAGTTAAGTGACTTGCTCAGGGTCACACATCCAGTCTGAGGTCATATTGAACTAAGATCCTCCTGACTCCAGGGCTGTTCTATCCACTGCACCACCTAGCTCCCATCATTAGAGGATTTGGAGCCAAGATTGAGTATATTGTAGGGGAAATGAATTCATGTTCAGATACAGGGTGAATAGGTCAACTGCTGAGATCTGTTCTCACTCTGAGATTCTGGAGTTCTTCATTTCGTCCTTCAGACAGCTGCTCAGATAATCTTCCTAAGTCGTAAGTCTGACCATGTTACTACTTTCCTGCTGAAGAACTTTCATTTGATCCGTTAACTCCTAGACAGAATACTGTCCTCAATGTAGACGTTAAAGCGTTTAAAACCTTGCCCCATCTGGCTTCAGCTTCCCCTTCTCCTCCCCTTCATGGACTTCACATTTCCAGTAGAACTGAGCTATTCACTGTCCCTCAGCCTGGGCATTCTATCTTCTGTTCCTGTGCCTTTGTACAACTCTCTGTGCTTTCACTGAAATACACTCCTTCAGTTTCTTCAAAGTTCAGCCCACATGCCGCTTCCCATAAGAAACATTTCTTGATCTTCCTACCTAATGAGAATTCTCATCTTGCTCAAATGATCAAGTAACCATATACTTATCTGTTTAGATGTTTTATACTTTATTGCCTGGGCTTGACCTGGACCCAAACTACCGTTCAGGTGTGGCGAGAGAGTCTTTTGGAAATGAATTGAAAAGGTTACTCTTGGGCAGGACTCTTATTGGAACCTTGGGGGACCTCAGCTCAGAAATCCAGACAGTGATTCCACAGAGCCTACCTGCTACTTTCTACTGAAACAAATATAGGATAGCTAAAAGTGGAGGTTTTCTTTAGCACCTTACCCCCCTCTTTTGTGAATTTCCCCTAACAGCTGTTGGTTTGATTGTGCCGCTGTTGTGGCAGTAGAACCATAAATCAAGTAGCTTGAGATAAATGTTTCTTCCAGAATTAATTACTCCCTAAAAGATTGTTTATATTTTTTAGCTGACTTTATTAGGTGCCAACAAATGCTTTTTAAATAGCAAAATGCTTGGATTTGAAAATATAAATCCCAGCACTTATTACTGACATGGCCTTAAATACCCCCTCATCTTCTTTCTTGCTCTGCTAAAAATAATAATTTGGATATTTAGACCCTTAAAAAGAACTTTTCCTTTGGTTCTAATCCATGGTATCAAGATGAAATGAGTGATTAATTGAATTATCAGCCTATCCAGGCTTCTGAGAAGAGTAAGGCCATATAACCTCACAGTGGTAGAAGAGCTGATTCCAGTCCTTTCTTATGTAGGGTGTGAGAAACGGCCCTTTTAATATAGTTGGAGCTCCACCCTTGTCTGCTTGCATTTAGTACTTTGGTGGTTAATGTTGATTGTGTTTTAGTGGTTTTCAGATGCATCTGACCCTTTGGAACATCATTGAGGATTTTCTTGGCAAAGATACTGGAGAGATTTACCATTTCTTTCTGCAGATCATTTTACAAGTGAAGAAACTGAGGCAAACAGGGTTAAGTGACTTGCCCTGGGTCAGACTTCTAGTAAGTGTCTGAGACCAGATTTGAACTCAGAATGATGAGTCTTCCTGATCCCAAGACTAGTTCTTTGCACCACCTAGCAATCCTAGTGGGTGGTATCAAGTATAAGCTTCTTGAAGGCTGACTTTAGGACCTCACATATTGTCATAGCAGCATACTGGGCATATAGCAGCAGGTCCCCAAGTTCTTGTGTGAGAAATCACTCATCAAGAATAAAAACTAATAAGAAATAAGAATATGTAATGTGAACAATAGTGGGTTTTTTTCTTAGAGACATTTTTTTGGTCTGTAACAATGGTTTCTGTAAAGGTTCTCCCCAGTTATGACTAGTCCTTTCATGTTGGCTTCTCTCCTTTTCCTCACTCCCTTAACTATGGGTCTTCCCCAAGGTTTTATCCTCAGTCCTTTTCTTTATCCCTCAGCTCTTTGACTTGGGTAATCTTGTCCATTCCCATGACTTCAACTATCACTTCTACATAGACAGTTCCCAAATGTACTCTAGCCTCCAGTCTCCCAACATTTCCAGATCCACATATCCATCTGCCTTATTGATACTCTAATGGTGTCCCAAACTCAACATGTCCAAAATCAAACCCTTCATGATGCTCCAAAGCTTGCCCTGCGCCTCTTGAGTTTCCATTTTTCATCTCATGGCACCAACATCTTTACAGACCCCCATGCTCTAAACTTCAGTCATCTTTACCTCTTTCCTGTCTTCCATTCTCAAATCACCAAGTTCTGTCTTCTCTGGTATCTATCCCTTTCTTTTCTTTTTCACCATGCCACCTCTGAATTCTGGTTGTGATGGTGTGGTTTAAAAGATACCTCTCACTATCATGTGTATTGAAGAATTACTGGATTATTAGCAATGCTGTGGAGGGAGAAAAAAACATTGTCTTTTAAAGTCAGAGGACTTGGGTTCTCCCATTTATTGTCTTTATGACCTTAAGTCATATAATTTCTGGCTCTCTGGATCTTCTTTACCTGTAAAATGAGAATATTGCTTTATATTATACCAAAGTCCCTTCTGTTTCTAAATCTGTGATGTTATAAATGACTTATGATAACTTGCCTAAGACAAGCATTTTGCTTGTAAGCGAATACATTTTGTAACCCTTGCTAAGTCAAAGATAGAATCCATTTTCTATTTTTAACATTAAAGGGAAATTTTGAGCCACATGATAAATTTCAGGTTTTCACTGGCCCTAGTGAAGATGAAGATGATGATGACTGAAATCTCTATCATGCTTTAAATATTTGTTCGATCCTCACAGCAGTCACACAAGGTAACTTCTAAAACTGATATTCCCATTTTGCAGATGAGGAAACTAGTCTTAAAAAGATTAAATGACTTGCCTCGGGTCACACAGATAGTGAATATCTTAAGGCAGGATTTCAACCTAGTTCTTACTGACTCCAAGTTCAACACTTCATCCGCTAAATCAGAGACCCATCTTCTCCTACCACTTACTATCAACAGACACAGTTTCAGTTTATTTCTTCTGTAGGTTTTAGGTGGCCAACCTAAATTATCTAAATTAATTGGAGGAGGGTTGTTTAGGAGGACCAAGGATTATTAAGAAACTTTATATTTTACTTTAGGGTGCATTATATTGTATAGTAGATTTGCCTTGATAATTACAGTTTTACTTAATATTAGAACAGTTTTGCATTTTTTGAATGTGTAGCAAGAAAAGGGGGCAGGATGGCTCAGATGTTCATTTTGTGTAAGTGGAAATCTAATCTGTGATAAATTTGTTGCGGGCAATATTAATATGTGTATGTAAATACATGTATATATAATGCTAGGATGTGTAGCCTTTTGCATGCAGATCCTGGAAAGCTTCTTTGTATTCTCTGTTTTATTGTTTTTGTCTTTAGGGCTCATTATTTGATAAAATTTAAAGGTTTTACCAATCATGTGGAAAGAAGGAAGGTATTAGATCTGGAGAGAACTTAAAGAACACCAACACAAGTCTGATCATTTGAGTGGGGTAAATTGCTCTAGTGCATGAAATACTAAAACAGGTCCCTATGGTAAAGGAGGAAAGTCAAGCATGTGTGTGTTGGAAAGAACCTCGTCACTGACTACACAACTGCCCCTATGTTGGCTGCTTATGGAGAGTCTTTGAGATGGAAGCCTAGAGATAACTGTGAATTATTAAGAAATATTGATTGTGAGCCTTGAAAGGATTCAATCATAGGCAAAGCCATAGAAAAAAATCTAAGTGAGATGCCAAAGAAAAAGGTGCCAGTGAAGCAGCCTATTAAAGGTTCCTCTTTTCTCTAAATTTTAAACTACTTTTTTTGTGACTCAGGAGCAATATTATAAAACACAGATAATGTTAATATGTGGTTTTCTCTGTCAGTATGTGACATGTAGGGTTTATGTATGGTTTAGTAACCCCAGTTTCTATTTAAGTTTAGTCAGAATGTAGTGCTTCACATACACAATATTTTTAGAATCTGGAAGTAAATATTTTGTGTGTGTGTGTGTGTGTGTGTGTGTGTGTGTGTGTGTGTGTGTGAGAGAGAGAGAGAGAGAGAGAGAGAGAGAGAGAGAGAGAGAAGACGTGATTGTCCATAAAATGCTTCCGCTGTGCTGTGGTAGAATTTTCATGGTCCATAATAGATAGTGAAGACTGTCCTCCCTGTGTTTGTGCTAGCTCTGATGGAATGCTTTGCTGTAGGGCTTCCAGCAAACCCAAGTAAATCATACCTTGTCATCCTGTCTACGGTGCCTCTGGGCTCTTAACTTGAAGCTTCTGTGGAGTCCTTATAAAGCCTGCCTAACTGACGTGTAAACAGTGGAAATGAATCCCACTGCTGGGAATCAGAGGGAAGTCCTGTACACTGTTTTTCCCGCTGTTGTATGTAGTCGGCAGCTTTCTGCCCCAGTATCAGAGTTCTCAGATAAGTTAGTGCTTCAGGATGGCACTCGCAGGCAGGGTACACCCCTTTGCCATTCCAGAAAATGAAGAAATCCCACAGACTGTAATTAATGATGACCACGATGCTGATGAGAATGAAGGCGAGAAGGCTGTGTCTAAACTGCAGCGTAGGCAAAGTGACATAAAAGTCTACAAGGAATTCTGTGACTTTTATGCAAGATTGTAAGTTTTCCCTCTCCCAGGGTGGGTCCTTTACTGATGGGAATCTAGTGCTGTCAGTATTTTAAACTCACTGGCTGTTTTGACATTGTGTCCTTGTAGGAATGATTTTGAAGGGTGATGCACTGCTAAATATTCCTGCTGCTAACAAGTTGATGGGTCTGTGCCTTCAGTAGTTTGTCTTGGCTTTGCTAGTTAATGTGGACCATTGACATAAAAGTACTCTTAGGTTCGATGCTGTCTTCATTTAGTTGGGACTAATAGCGGCAGAGACAAATTTTCATTTCTTTTATAGTATAAGGAAATGTTTGCTCCAAGGTAATGAGGTCTTATATTTTCATATCAGATCTTAAAATTTTTTGCCCATTTCAGACATTTAGAGACTCTGACATCATATTTATCAAGAGTGTAATTTTGTACTTTTTTGTACATTTTATATATTTTAACATATTTAATGCATAATAATGGTTTAATATATCTTTTAATACATCTACCTGCAATGCCTGGAGCTAGGCTGTCATCTAGTAATGGCTTTTAGGGGACTTGATTTAGTGAGTAAAAATAGTTAATGATTGACAAAGTTATTTACTTACAAATAAATGCTATTAAAGTTTATGTGATAAATAATAAATAATTTAAATAATAAAAAAGTTTATATGATAAATAATAGCCTAAGATCTTTTGTGTAGGATTAATCTGTGGGGGGAAGGGCAGTAATCACAAAAGATGAGACGGCACAGATTAGCCAGTTCAGCAATGATATAAGAATGCCCACATTAATGAGATCACAATGATGGAAGTAAAATATCTCTACTAGGTAAACCCCCTTTTTTCATTAGTAGTACAGAAATAACTGGCAGACCCAAGTTAAATGATTAAACATTTTGTGTAATTGAAAATCCCAAATGAGATTGAAATTAATGACTTTGTCACTTCTCTGGTTTACCACTCGTCACAGCTGCCATTACTCATCCTTGCCAGGGATCCTTAAGTGCTCTCCAGTGTAGAATGTATAGCCCTTTGGTCCCGTTTAACAGCTTCATTTGTTGAGAGATTAGGGATTGTTTTCATTATGTTGTAATCAGGATTTGTGTTGTCCAATGAATTTTTGTTTTAAAATAGTTTTTTATAAAGTGTCCCAAAAGTCTCTACTGTTCTAAGCTTCTAGAAACTTAGAGCTTCATTGAGACTTTTGGGACATTCTTTATTTTGTTTTTACATCGTCTTAATTTACTCCTAATATATCTCCTCACCTCTCCCAGAGAGCTTGTACATATAACAAAGAATATATTTTATAGAAAGAAAGAAAATGAGATGAGAAAAAAAATCAAAAAGCCAGTCGAATATAGGGAGGTGGGGATGGGGATCTGAAACTCTTATGCAGTGCTCTGTATCCAGAGACCCCCCAGATTTCCAAAGGAGAGTGGAAGGCATCTTATCCAGGGAATTCTATAGATGAGCTCTAGACCTATGCAGTGATTAAAACCAGAAAAATGGTTATTGTGATAGTAAACACTTTATAAACAGTCATTGTTGAATTATTGATTAATTTTGTACAGTATAGTGGAAAGGTTTCTATAGAGAGTAAAGTCAGAAGGTGGGCTTCTAGTGTTACTTTCTGATTATCCTTGTGAGAGTGGGTAAGTAATTTAACCAATCTGAGCCCAGCTTTTCTCCTTTGTAATAAGACAATTGGACTAGGTAATTTCCCAGATCTCTTTGAGTTCTAAATGTCTGATTCTTTGAGCAGTAGGATCTTCATTTGTGAAATAAGAGTGATTAAAATTACACTACCTATTTCACAGTTGCTATGAATGGTGTTTTTGTAAAATGTACGCTCTACATAAATATGTGTAATTGTTGTTTTCAGAAAGTTACAACAAATGGAAGGAGGGAGACTGACACATTTATATGTGGAAAGCTAGACATATGTAACACTTGTTTTAGAATAAATTGACTTAATTAGTGGTAGATTACTGTTTAAGAAGGTTTTATCTTGAGGGTTTAAAGTGTTCACAGGGATTTTAGACAAACACTTTTTGATTTCACATGCTGGCAGATTTACTGATTATAATTAGTGATATTGCTTCTATGGGCTCTCATTTGATTTCTCCTTGATATCAGTCAGCTTTGTTGATCCTTCATTGTCTGATTATTTGTAACACAAAAATGATACTCTCTATGATATGTGGTAATTACTATATGATGAATTTTTTTTAGAAACCACATTGCATCATTTCTTCAAACCTGACTACCTACTATGTGCTAGGAATTGGGCTACAAAAAGAGGCGAAAGACAGTCCCTGCCCTAAAGGAGCCCACAATCCAATGGGGAGACAATAAATATGTACCAACTAAGCTATATATAGCATAAATAGGAAATAATTAAGAGAGGGAAGGCACTAGAATTAAAAGGGACTGGGAAAGGCTTCCTGTGGAAGGCGTGGGATGATGGTTATACTGTTTTCACACAGATTTCATTTCAACTAGACTCAAAAATGGAACTATATTGTTATGGGCGGGGGAGGGGGCAGGAAGCGTATCATACAGCTGAGGCATATTGTGAATATTGTCCTGCTTCTCCCTCACCCCCCTTTTGTTTTTTGGTGAGAGAGTGAAGGGGGATGAGAAAGGGTAAAACTGTTTACCTTGACATGTGTTTTAAATCTTTAGCTGAATTTAGTATAGCTTCTAATCATTTATAAAAATCCTAAGTGAGACCTTGGAGGTAGAATGAGCCTTGAATTTAACCCAGATAAAGCGTCACATCAGGCTGTCTGACGCAGGGCACATTATTTAACCTGTCTGTGCTTCCTCTTCATCATCTATGAAATGGACATGAGAATTAAGCAATTCCCCTGGGGAGCATTTATTAAGTATTTTCTGGTTGATTCAACACTGGATTAAATAAGTGTATGCGAAAGCTATTTGGAAACTACAGGTACAAAGCAGTTTTTTGCAGACTATTATGATTTCAATTATAATTGTGGTTTGTAGTCTATTGAACTGAGTTGCTGCTGTTGGTTAAATTATTTTTAGGATAAATATCCATTGTTCAGGTCGGGTTTTCTATTTGTTGAACTATTGTTTTTCCCTTTCCCCTTTCTTGTCATTCTTTTGAAAGTCTAGCTTCCATAGGAAGGAGAAAGTGATGTTTCATCCTCTTTGGCTATTTTAACTTTTGGTGGTATAGCGAAAAGAGGACTGGTCTTGGAGTCAGAAAATCAGGTTCAAGCCATGACTGCGGTTTGTTCCGTGAGTTTGGGCAAATCCTTGAGCCTAAATTTTCTTCTCTGTAAAATACGCCTAATAATGTCTGGTCTACCTACATCACAGTGATGTTGTAAAGAAAGCACTTTGCAAAACTTATAGTCACTACATAAATATAAGTTATTATTATGATGTCTTTAAAAAGAAAAATAGGTAGCTGTGGACTTGGAAATAGACTAAATAGCCCTTCCTTTTGATTTGATTTTGATTTCTTCCTACCCTCCTCCACCCCTCACCTCCATTCACCCTCAAACTTTAAATTCCAAGTAAGTGGACAGGGAGTTACATCCCCTTTCCAAGTGTTAGGTAATAGCAACTGGAATTTATTAAATACCTACACTGTTTTTTTTCTCTTAATCCTCATAACCACCCTGTCATTTCAGTGTGTGGCCAACTCTGCGTGATCCCATTTGGGATTTTCTTGGCAAAGATACTTAGAGTGGTTTGCCATTTCCTTTTCCAGATCATTTGACAGATGAGAAAACGGAGGCAGACTGGGCTGTGACTTGCCCAGGTAATCATCTGAGGGCCACATTTGAACTTGGGAAGATGAATCTTCCTGACTTCAGACCTGGCACTATTTACCAGGTCACCTAACTGTCCCACAACCCTCAGAAATAGGTGCTATCATTACTATCATCCCCATTTCACAGATGAGGAAACTGAGACTGAAGATAAGTAACTTGCCCAAGGCCCCACAGCTAATAAGTGTCCTAAGTGCAGTGGGAAGAATTTTTTCTTGTCTGGCTGTTGATTATTTCTCATTTAGTGTTTGCGGCAAGAAGCAGCAGACAAAAGATCGCCCTCTTGAGGCAGGCTCCCCTGAAGAGAGGCTAATGTAACCACTTTAATACTTAAGACCAGCCCTGTCTTGATAAAATAGTGACTGAAACCAGAGATCCTCTAGCTTTAGGTGTTGGATCTAGGGATAGAAGAGACTTTCAGGCCAGCCGCTCTCTTCTGTTATCAAACGAGAAGGCCAAATCCTAGAAAAATAAAATGGCTAACTATGGAAACAGGCCAAGTTATTGGGGAGGCTGAGGCTAGTGTATCTCTTGAGCTCTGGTATTCTGTCCTACAGGAAGCTATATCCACACCATTTTCTGCATTAATACGGTGAACTAGCAGAAGGAGGACAGGGAGGACGCCAGGCTGCCTGAAGAGAGGCGAACCAGCCCATCTTCAGAATTAGGCAGGTCAGAGTTCCCATGCTCATCAGTAGCAGGATCAGGCTTGTTAGCATCTCTATTTTCAACCTGGGCAAAATGGGGAGACCCAGTTTCTAAAAAATGAAGGAAAGAAGAAAGGAAGATGAAACAAAAATACATGTCCAAAGTCATATAGCTAGTACTGTAGTGATACCCCATCTTTTTTCCTCCCTTTATTCCCCCTCTATTTCCCCCAGTATATGTGTGATTTAGGAGGCTGTTACCTTCAAGAAAGTGGAAAACTTCTTTAATGACCACAGACTTCTTCCAGGAA
Source organism: Potorous gilbertii (assembly GCA_028658325.1). Taxonomy (NCBI): domain Eukaryota; kingdom Metazoa; phylum Chordata; class Mammalia; order Diprotodontia; family Potoroidae; genus Potorous; species Potorous gilbertii. The sequence continues at coordinate 79,864 of JAQQSK010004403.1, forward strand.
CAAAAGCTCATTGTCTAATACCAATATTCTACTGGTATTATTATGTAGGTATGAATTATGGTACATAATAGTCTTCAAAGAACTGAAAGTGATCATGCACAGAAAATGGTGGAGATGTACATGGTGGGTGTAAGCTAACTGTAACGTAATAAATAAGGAACTTCAAAGAAAACTACAGGGTATAACACATAGACAACCCAAGTGTTCTGCTGGTTTCCTCAAGATGTCTGGAAAAGGGGAGGTAAACGTGTAGCCTTTTGGATGGATTGCCCATAGCAGACTAATAGGAGGAGATGGGGTGGTGTGGATGGGTTTTTATGTGTCGTTGGAAGGCGATGTCCGAATTGATGAGGTTATAGGTTCATTGTAGTACTTGGTTTGATAGAATTTATTGAATTCTCTCTATATCTCTAATATTTTTCTAAACATTATGGGGTATAAAGAAATAATATAAGATACATTCCATGATAACAGGTGGCTCCGGGATCAGAGGAACCTAGACCTTCAAACATGGTACAGTTAGGATATAGGAGAAAAAAAGCTCTAGTTGGGATATAGCTATGTAACCTTGATCAAATCACTTGACTCTGGGCTTCATTTTTTCCCCCTATAAAATAAAAAGAATATCTCTAGGCTTCTCATTCTAAAATTCTGTGATTCCAGGATAGCAGCTCATATTGTAATTTTTTTAAGTACTTAAATGTGGGGTTATAATACAATTAATTATAATATAATTAGAAGTAGACTTTTTGGAAACCTTATGTACAGAGGCTTCCTAGTGTAGGAAACAGAACCTTGAATTTGGAGTCAGGAGACATGGGTTTGAGTCTTAGCTCTAACAGTCTGGCACCCACGGGTAAATTGCTTCACCTCTCTGAACCCCAGTCTCCTCTTCAGTACAGTTAGAATGATATTTGTCCCTTTTGTCTTGGGGTTGTGAGCAGAGGCTTTGTAAACCTTGAAGCACTTTATAAATGCAAGTTATTGCTGAGAGCCAGTATGGCAGAGTAGAGAGAGCGCTGTTCTTAAGAGTCAGAAGACTTAGGTTGGAGAGAAGGCTCCAACAGATGAACCTAAACATACCAGTTTCAGCATCCGTACAATGGGTACAGTCACACTTACACCACCTGCCTCACGTTTTTATTGCCTCTTCAAGCAGTACCTAAGTGGAAGCTAATAATATTATTATATAGAAATAGTAACTTAAACAGTTTCCAAACCAAGGGACCACCTGGGTTAAAGTGTCAAGATTTCTACTGGCATAACCTGTTCTATTTGGCAATAATATTCCATTTTGGAATCTCATTAGCATTTTTATTAGAGCAAAGAAACTTTTGAGATGATTTCATTTAATAGCTCAACATTCAAGGGTGGTTTTTTTTAACCCTTTTAAGTTGTACATAGTGCCGAAACAAATATTAGATTTCCTTGTCTGTCCATTTACATTAAGAGAAAGTGAACTCAGGTAAGTACATCTTAAGCAACTTCCTATTCCTTCTGAGATAAAATACAAAATACTAAGGCTGGCATTTCAAACACCTCACGGACTGACTCCCATCCACTCTTCCAGTCTTAATTCATATCACTGCTCATCTGGTGAGTGTCCTTCATTCCATCCAAACTGACCTTCCAGCTGTTTCCCTAACACGACAACCCCCATGTCTTTACATAGTGGGATGGGGTGGAGAAGAGGTATTCCACACATGGAATGTATTCCCTCCTCACCCCAGCTTTTTGGAAACTCTTACTTTCTAGTCCATTTGTGAGTGTCCTCTCCCTTCCACGATTGTTTTGCATTTCTTTCTATATATGCTTTGTCCTTAATTATCTATCTAAAGGTTTTAAGCCCTTTATTAGAAAACCTCTGGAAGGCAGGAATGTTTTTTGGGGTTTTTTTACCCTTGCACTCCCATCATTTAATGACCCTGACACTTAATAGGCCCTTAATGTTTGTGGAATTGAATTTTTTTTAAATGTAAATTCCTAGGGATTAGAGACTTTAGATTGAAGTCCACCACAGTCTAAATATATTAGTAATGGAGATATTTTTTTAAAGTATTTTTGATGTTTATGTATAACTTGAGCGGTAATATTATTTGTGTGACCTGATTCAGCTAGCTGGTATAGTGGATAGAGTGCTGGTTCTGGAATCAGGAAGACCTTTTCCTGAGCTTATAGCTGTGTGACCCTGGGCAAGTCACTTACCCCTGTTACCTCAGTTTCCTCATCTGTAAAATGAGCTGGAGAAGGAAATGGCAAACCACTCCAGTATCTTTGCCAAGAAAAAAAGCCCAAATGGGGCCATGAAGAGTCTGAAACAACTGAACCACAACAAAACTTTGGTGCAGATCGATTGACTTGCCTGGGTCTAAGCTGCCCCAAGTATAAAATGAAGGAGAGTCTAGCTCTAAATTGTATACTGATGTTTTGCATTCTATTTTGTCTCTGCATCTTTAAGCATGAAAAAAGGCTCTGGGTTCACCCCTACCCTTTGCTTTGTGTTTTACAGCAATATGGCCAATGCCCTAGCCAATGCCCTGTGTGAACGCTGCAAAGGAGGCTTTGCACCTGCGGAGAAGATTGTGAACAGCAATGGTGAGCTGTACCATGAGCAGTGTTTCGTCTGCGCGCAGTGCTTTCAGCAGTTCCCTGAAGGCCTCTTCTACGAGGTGAGCCCACCCTGACATGGAAACTTTTCTCTGCTTCCAGTTGTCAGCCTCTAAAATTATGTTAAAGTAATAACTGCAGAACTTTGTCCTTGGCAAATATTAGGTATTAATGACCAGCAAATGGAAAGTGTTAAGGAAAAAACTATGAATTTCTTTTTTTTTTTAATTTCATTACAGTGATATAGTATATCGGTTGACCTAAGTGAGTTCCTATTATATGTGTGTGCACACGTGTGTGTGTGTGTGTGTGTGTGTGTGTGTCTTAAACTGGAATTGTGATTTCATAAATAGAGAAAACACTCTGCCAAAGCAGATCAATACTTTCTTTGCCCCTTTGAAAGTCTTCTGGGGCTCTGCGAAGTTATACCTTAGGCAGAGGCAAAATTCAAACCCAGATCTTTCTGACCCTTGAGGTCAGGTAAGTTGCCTTTCCCCATTGTCTTTTACAGCATATCACATCCAGCATAAGTTGTTCCATGAGCATTTGAGGCCCTGTCAGCTGTTCTAATTTTTCTCTCCTCCTCAACATGGCCAGTATAGTATAATCAAGACAGTCTGCTTGTTGCCACTTGTATTCAACTCTCTCATTTTCACCTCCTTCCAAGTACCCTTCCTATAGCACTATTTGATCTCCCCTTCAGCTGTGCTCCTTTAAAAATAAATTCCTTCAGAAAACTTTAACTTGCCCTACCCCACTTGGAGGGACAGTTAGGTGGCAGAGTAGATCAGAGAGCCAGGTGTGGAGTCAAGGAGACCCATCTTCCTGAATTCAAATTCAGCCTCAGATACTTCCTCGCTGAGTGACCCTGGGCAAGTCACTTAACCCTGTTTGTCTCAGTTTCCTCACCTGTAAAATGAGCTGGAAAAAGAAATGGCAAATCACTCCAGGATCTTTGCCAAGAAAATTCCAAATGGGTCACAAAGCATTGGACGCACCTGAACAACCACAGTGACCCCACTTTGGCCTCCATGACCTTTATCTGAGCCTCGGGTTCTCTGTGTGTAAAACAATGATCGTCTTAAATGATTTCTCAGGTCCCTTCTAGCTCTGAGTATTGGGATCTGGAAGATGTCTTAGAGTTCATCAGCTTCAGCTTTCTTGATTTTACAGATGAAGAAACTGACATCCAGTGAGGGCCTCTTCCCCAGGTCCTGTGATTACGCCTCCCTTTGTGCCCTCAGCACTTCTTCTGATGGTGCCTTTAGGGTCCCATATGCCTTTATAGGTATAAATATATGTATGTAAATAGAGATATAGGAAATTTTTTTACATATATAAAATACAAAAATTTTCTCTATGTATTTATACATGTGTATATGTATGTGAGTATATGTATATGCATATATACACATGTGTGTATAGTGTGTGTGTGTGAAGAAACATTTTTCCAGCCAGCTCTGTCAAGAGTTGGAATTATTTCTTCCACTTCTTTTGAGTTTCCAATAATACCACACCTAGTGCGATACCCACAAAACATTTGCCAGATTGAATCCTGGGAGGAGTATCAAAGAGAGAGGAGAGATGACTTGGTAACCTATAATCCACATATGAAATTTCATCATTTTAAAAAATTTGACCACTGGTTATTTGTGGTCTCTACAATTGTACAAATTATAGTAACTCTCTCCTATTTTTACCACTCCCTGCCCCGAAACACCCATCTCTTCTGCATAGTCCTTTGCACATAGCAAGCACTTAAAACATGTCCATACATAATAAATAGGTACAGAATATATACAAGGTGAAGCAACAAAAAGTAGAGCTTACCTTCAAGGAGCTTATATTCTAATGGGGGAAGACATAAAGGAGAAGTGAAAAATAAGGGGACAGGTGAAGGAGTCCCGGCTGAAGAGGAAGGTAGAGAAGTCCAAAAAATGAATAGGACCAGGAGTAAGGTAAGCATAGCCTGGATATCTCATGAAATGGGAATGCCGACCAGGGATGCACCAATCAGAAGCGAGGGCCACGGGCAGAGGCATTTCCAGGGGCTTCCTGACATGGAAATGGAGAACTTAGGAGAATGAGGAGTGGACAAGAAGAAGGTCCTAGGGCAGAACTTGAGAGTTCTATTTTTCTCTCTCCCCACCATAGTTAGGGAGCGTGATGATGATGGTTCAGGAGAGGAGTGTGAGAAGTCATCAGAAAGACAGGAGAACCAGAGCAGAGCAATGTTAGGAAAATCCATGGAGGAAAGAGTATCCAGGAAAAAAGGATTTTCTTAACAGCATCAGAAGCTGCAGAAAAGTAAAGGATATAAAGACTGAAAATAGAAAATCAAATTCTGCAATTAAGAGGTACTCATGTATCTTTGGAGAAAGACTTTCAGCTGAATGAAATTTGGAAGTCACATTACAAAGTTTAAATAGAATGAAAGGGGAGGAAATAGAAGAAATGAGTATGAATAACTTTTTTAAGGAATTTATTTAAAAAGAAAGCAGAGAAATATAGCTTGAAAGGATGGTAAGAGTCTAATAAAGGTTATTTCATTTTATTTTTTACTGTGAACTTAAACATACAGAAAGATCATTTACATACACACAGCAAAACATAAAAAGAAGATTCTGAATGAAACCATGAATCCGTTTCACATACTTACTTTAAAAAAATCCGAAAAATCCCATATGTTACTTTCAAAGTTGTCCTTGCTTATATGTCCCTAGAGAATATGTTTTCCGGATGGGGAGGGAGATACGTTTGAAGACCTGTAGACTTATCCCACATTTCCTTCTCTGTTGTCTTTTTAACTGTGACAAAGAAATCACCCCTAGTTAACTGGTAAAATCTATCTCAAAAATAGAATATGAGTTAAAATTTTAAGGTCATTTTCTGTAATGCTCTTTGTTTCAGAGAAAGTGCTCAAATAATCTTGAATAGAACTGAATGATGTATGACTCACCCATCCTACTCTCACCTCTCTTCTACTACCCAACTATAAATACCTTCCTATGTCTGCCTGATATTATTCAAAATGACATTATAAATACCCAGAACCAGTTTTTAGGTTGAACTTCACACTCAGTTTGATCTCTCACAAGCTCTGTAGGAGGTTGCCATCTCTGATATAATCTACCTCTCTCCACTCTAAAAAACAAAACAAAAAAATGAACAGCAAAAAAAACAAATGAACAGATTTTCAGGCTAAGGTATTAGAGCCCTAAAGGATGAATATAAAAGACTTTGCAATAGAGTGAATGATTTTGGAGAGTGTTATTCAGTGCCTTCTAGAAACAATCATAGGTAAGACCCAGCAACAAGAGAACATTGCCTGCAAAGAACATTTGAAAAAAAGATCATATGCCTTGTTTTCCATTTGAGAGTGAGTCAGTTTGCGCTTTGCCCTCATGCAATGATAATTTTATCTCTTCCTCTCTTATCAGTTTTGCTTCACTGGTTGGTTAGCCTCTTTCCTTTGGTGTTTAAGCAAACCATTCCCCCATTATCTCTCCTTCTCTTGCCCAGAAACATGCCAGGAAAATGCTTGTTCGTGGATACTAGACACTGTCTATTTTACCCCCTTGCCTAGTTTTCCATGATTTCATTTTGTTGCAGCAGCACTTCTGGAGATTTTCAATCAGAGCTCCTTTCTTCTTGTCATTTGTTTTGCCATAAAATCATCTCAGAGCAGACTTGTTTTCCTGACTTCATAAAAGTCATAGAAAATTAGCTGTGAATAGTCCTACCCTCCACATCTCCCCTTAATTTTACTGTTGAGGGAACTGGGGGAAAAGCACCACCAAGTTCATCCAGTTAGTTTGTGGTACATATCACTGCACCCTCTGGGCGCCTCTCTCACTTTTGACTTCTACAAATTGAACAGGCCACTTGAGCACCAATCTCTACCCCTCTGTCTCTGGGTCTTGTAGGAATGTGCTAGTACCTAGTACTGATAGCCAGATGTTAGCCATAAGTTCCACTAAATGCAGAAGGAAAAGGAGATGGATTTTTGTTCATTTAAAAAAAATAAAGGTTGGGGAGGGGTGGTGCTACCAATGTGCATTATGCATTCACTTTCAGAAAAGATTGCTTGTTGTTAGTTTTGTTTAATTGTTTTACTTTGTTGTAAGATACCCACATGGAATAGGGGTAATCTGTAAATGTTTGCAACGTGAAAACGAAACACTTCAGTAAAAAAAATTAAATACATTTATTAAGTGATACTTCGTGCATTTTGCTAGAAAACAAAGGTGGAAAATGACATAATCTCTCCTCTCAGGGCTCTAAAAAGATGATACATGTACACAAATTATCCTTCTGTATCCTTAGGAGAGAAGAAGGGAGGAGTGAGAAGGGAACAAGTATTCATTGAACTCCTTCTAGATGCAAAGGCACTTTACAATTACTATTTAGTTTGCTTCTCAGAAACACTGAGAGATCGGTGCAATTATTTATTCTCATTTTATAGTTGAGGAAATGGAGGCAGAAAAAATTTAAATCACATGACCATAGCTAGTAAGTGCCAGAGATTTGACTCCAGGCCCAAAGCTCTAACCACTGCACCACTTAGCTTCCTAAAAAGGGGTGAAAACTGAGCCTGAAATAAAAGTCCTGCTTTCAGCAAGAGGAAATGGATTTCCTTTCAGATGTGGGAGACAATGGTATGTGTGAAAGTGTGAACACAGGGGAGCAGGACAGGATTATGGAATGACTGGCAGTGCAGTGTGGCTAGTAACGAGAATGCAAAAGCAAGTGGTTTAAAGTAAGTCTGAAAGGTAAATTGTGGAATTTTTGATTGTGAGAGTAAGAAATTTATATTTTATCCATGGGGAACTATAAAGCTTTGAGAAGGTGAGTGATGTCATCAGACTTATTAAAATAGTCTGGGTAAGAGGTCATTAAAACCTAAATTTGAGTGGTAGAAAGGAGAGAAATTGCCCTGAGAGATTTGATAGAATTTAGCAACTAATTAGATGGGAAATAAGAGGACTCCATTGTTTCCAACCTTGGTGATTGAATAGTGACTGAATTAATAGAAGAAATGTGAAAAATAAGAGGAAGGACAAGATCTGGGAAAAGTTTTATTGATATGAATTTTGAATTATTAATACCATATCTAACAGTCAGTTGGAAATGAGGGAACATATTAGGAGAGGTAGCTGCTAATAGTAATAGTTGATAGTTACATGGTACAAGGGCCCAAAAGGCAACTTTGAGGAGGTGGTGACGTCCACTCGTGGAGGGCATGGATCGGAAGTGGAACCTGCCAAGCAGATGGAGAAGAGTGGTGGGGCAGATGAGAGAAGAACTAGGAGAGAGAACAGAAACTGAGCAAAGAGAAAATATAGGATGGAAGGGATGGTTAGTGATGAACTAGACTCCATCTCTGGTCATTTTTCTGCTTTAGAGTGAACGAAAGGTGCTGTCTTTAACATTTGCAGTCCATGGTCCCTAGAGAATTTTTATGTGAACTTTTTGATAGTGGGCTGCTGTGGTGGAAAGAATGCTAGATTTGTAATTCAAGAGAATTTGGATTCAAATCCTATGTCCTGGAACAAATTATTTTAGTTCTCTTAGCCTCAATTTCCTCATTTGTAAAATTGAAGATGGCCTAGAAACCTGGCACATAGTAGGTGCTTATAAATTCTTAGATTAATTACTAATTGATTCTAATTTCACCCAGTTTTTAGCATTAATCTAAAATAGACCACATAGCCCATCAGTATTCAAGTCATTCAAAAACAGACTACAGAACTTTACCTGCTGATAGTCTTATCACATAATTGGATCTGGAACATCAAAGCCTAATTTATGATTTATAATTAGATTATGATTAGATTTATGATTAAAATATTCTGTGCTGAAAGTTGATACGTCAACATTACATCATGCCACTGTAACGAAGCTTCATTTGTCCAATTCACTTTTCTGACCCCCAGCCTTTAAGAGCCATATTCAGAACTCCTTGTACTTTTAATCAAAAGATCTCAAGTTACCTCATCAACTTGGATTAAATTTTATACTGACATCTGCAGAGCAAATATATGCTAGAAATGCATTCTGAGTGGTTAAATGGACCATCTGTCATGTACTGAGGCATTGGCAGAGCCCAGACTTTCTGAGCCTTACTTTATGAAGCTGTGTTTTCAATACTCTGAACTGTTCAAATGTTGTGCCCCCCTGATTTGGATCAGTGCTTGCTTCTGCTTGTTTGTGGCCTTATTCACTGAGCAGATTAAAGTACATACATCCATAGACTTTGCATGACAAACTTTAAAGAAGCTTCCCTTCCATCATCTATGATACTAGTCACTTGAGAATGATGCACCACTTGACCCTTGTTTAAGGGTTATTTGGTAGGTCTTTCATGCCTGCAAATGAGAGATTTCCTTTTTAACACTTCACAAAATTGTGAGTATGTAAAAATAAGCTATATCTCAACTGCCCAGTACACTCAGACTTCTGGTACAATTGTATCCTGATTTGTTTTACAATAATCTGGACTCCCTGCGTGTAAATGTTTTGTCCATATCAGGAAATGTCTGCCTAACTTTACACAATTCATAATCTTGGGGGAGGTGAAGAGATAGGAATTTTATTACATTGAGATGGAAATGTTCAGTGCCCAATCACATGACTTTGGGACAGTTACATTGTGACATTTTTTTAAAAACCTTAAATTTGTACTCTCTGAGATAATCCAAAGCGTCTTAACCGTTTATGGAGTCATTCTTTTAATCAGTTGTCTAATAACTTTTTCTCTCTCCACTGACTACTGAGATGCTTCATCCTACTTCAGTAATTACCATCATTCCTCTTTACCACTCATCTGCTTTCTACTGGTAGCTTCCTGCCAATGTTGATTTGAAATTGGGGGCTCTTTGTTTCTCGTAATGTACAAATAAAATGGTCCTCTGCCAGAAAAAGGTCTCTTACTCTCAGTACTCTTCCCTAAATAAATGTAGGGACTCCTTAGGCAATATTTTTTTCCTTTCCTTCTAATTATCCAATGTGGCAACTACATAACTGAAGTAAATGGAGATAGAGCAAGCAATTATTTTTTTATTAATTAATTTTTAGCTTTCAACATTCACTTTCATAAGCTTTTAAGTTTTAAATTTTCTCTGCCTCTCTATTTCCCCCCTCCCCCCTCAAGACAAAATAAGCATTTATTAAGTACATATTATGTGTCATCATGACTCAGATGTCAGATACTATGATTCAAATACAAACAGGCCTACATTTTAATGAGAAAAGGCAATTGGTGGGGGAGTTCTTAGAGTAAAGTTGTGAGAATGAATTATGGGTAGGGCCCCCCTGAACTTGTATTCCAGAGATGCAATCATTAGTCAGGAGAATGGGACTTCAGGGTGGCAAAGCAGTCAGTGAAAAGTCCATGTGAGTCTCATAAAGAGCAAATATTGATAATACTTTTTTTCCATTAGTTTGACTCTTCTAAAGTCCAAAGCAAGGGTGATGCCCCACTTTTTAAGTTGTCTGTAGACATCTTGCATGATAGAGAGGAAATCATTAAGTTCTTTGTGGCCTAGCTTTGAAATGAAAGGCGGGAAAAGTGGCTAAATCTACCTACCCACAGATATTCTCCAGATTCCACTGAAAGCTGTATTTTTTAAGCCCAACTATATACAGATAGTGTTGTAGTTTTTTTAAGGTACCCATTATAGCACCTTCCACATAGGCATACAATAAATACTTGTTAATGAATGAATCTGTATTATTTTTTATCCATTGTTGACAACTGAGAAAGAATACATTTATAGTTATACTTTTCTAGCTCCTGTCCTTGCTACCCATTCAAATCTGTGCTTCTTTCAAGCAAAAATATAACTTCCTTGTTATACTATCAGAAAGATGTGTCATGGTAGAGAACTGCATTGTAAGTCCAACAAAATAGCCACTTCATCTGTGTCCAGGAAGGAAGACTTTGCCAGGAAGTGCTTGTGAATTGAAGGTTACCAAGTGAATCAGTGGGAGAGCTGATGGTAGTTTCTTCTGATTCTTGTGATACAAAACCACAGAAGCAGGGGGCAAGAAAGCCTGGCTTAGATAATCATTCTAAATTATGCATTCCACCAGCATTCTTCTAGGTCAGTGGGAATAACTGGTAAAAAGTGAAGCCAAATCAACATGCACCCACATGGATTCTCTAAAGCCACTTACGAACTTGAACGTAAAAAGTGGTATGCTAACCCTTACCCTAAAGAGACTCGCTAACTTATTTGTTTGGGCAAAAAGGCATTCTCTTTCTCAAAAAACAACAAAAAAAGACCAGTCATAGGCTTTTTTTCCTGTAACCTTTTTTAAAGAGCTTTAAAGAATGGTAAGAATTAATCAGATGAAATTGAGGAAGGGAGAACATTTCAGGCATTGAGAATAGGCTCTTGGCTGGTAAACATTAAATTGATTATTCCCAGATATGCTTCAGATGTGGGAAAATCAGTGTAGCAGAAAGAGCCCTGGATTTAGCATCAGAACTAGGTTTGAACGTTGGTACTTCAATTTCCATGTAACCCTGAGCAAGACGCTGCATCTCTTTTTGCCTCCATTTTTCTCATTTATAGAATGACAATAATTGTCTGTGCTCCCTACTTGACAGTTATTGTAAAGAAGGTGCTTTCTTTCATATATGTCAAAACGTGCTATGTTATTATCTTCCCCTGGCTCCTAATGTGAATTAGCTTCACCGCTTATCACAGCTCTGCTCAGCTTAGTGCCGTGATTAAAAATAGCCAATGACTACACATCACCACAGAATTACATCCAGCCTTCTGGTCCCAAATCCCCTTTCCAGACTTTACCCCCTCTTTAAAGTATCCATCATAGGATCACTGATTCCTAAATCCACGATTTTAAGAACCATCCTAAATGTACTTTGCTGTTTCTGTGCTTTTTATGGGTATACTTTGGCCCTCATTTTAGGTTTTGAAATTTTTCCCTACCTTTCAAGTGCCCAGTTCAAATGACACCTTGTCCAGGAAAATTTCCCAGATTGTTTTCAACCTTAAACTCCTAACATTTACAATTTACATTTAACATTTGCTTTGCCTACTGGGTTCTAAGCAGTCAGAGTTGCACCATGGACTTGCAGCATACCTGGAAGATGTGATATAGAGATTTCATGGAAGAGAAACTTTGATCCTAGAGGAGAAGAGAAAAAAAAAAACAAGGCAAAGAAGGGAAAGGAAAGAGGAAGAAAATGGACCTAGAGCCACCAGCTTTCCCCGGGCTGCATGTTATATCTGCTGGAGCTAGCAAGAAAATTTCCTCATATTTCTGATATGATAGGAGGCATTTAATATTCATTCCCAAGAAGATGGAATAAGATCTCAACAATGCTTTAGAAGCATTGCCTTTCAGGAAATTCAAACTCCAGTTCGGAACCTTCAAGACATAGAGATTTCTGTGTCTGTCCACTGAATAATCTCTCACAGCCTTTTATCATCATCTAGGTGAGAGATGTCAAACTCAGCAAAACTCCAGTGAAGAACCAGATTAAAATGTAATTGAGAAATGTCTAACAAAATAAATAAAAACTAGAAGGCAGAATAGATAATGTTAATTTGTGGTTTTCTAAGTCAATATGTGGCAATACAGATCCATTTCTATTTGAGTAGTACACTGCTGTCATGATTACAGTACTGGATTGGTAAGCCATTGTGGGAACAGACAGACAAATGGACTCAAAATTTTTAGTATGTTGGCAAAAATGTTTGCACCTTAATTTTATTCTTTGTTACTTACCTTACTTTGTATTCTCTTTAAAGTACATACTATTATGATGTCATATGATTTATTCTGACTGGTTGAGGACAGAGGAAATTCAAGAGAAAAGGTCGCTCAGAGCTACCAAAAGAGCAAAAAAAAGAGCTCCAGGGCATTGAGTAGATCTGTGGAGGATTTATGAGAGGACCTGATTGCTAATCATCCAGCCTCAGAAGGTGTGTATATGTTTCAGTCTACATCATGGGAAGGCAATATCCTCATGGTTTATGAAGAACAGAAGTGTAAAGTTTAAGACTTTAAAAGGTAATTCATCTCTCCAGTTTGAAGTTTAGTGCAGGAGATTAGCAAATAATTAACAAAAAGATAAAAATAAAACAGTTCCTGTACCTGTGACACAAATGTGCATCCCAGGCATTAGGGAAGAGCCCATGCAAAGTCATGAAGTGAAAGATTGAATCCTGAATTTGAGGAATCAATAAAAGACATGGTTTGGCTAAGAAAGCATATTTGAAAGGAGAATAGTAAGGAAATAAGTTTGGAGCTTTTAAATGCCAAAGTGGGTACTTTGTGTTTACGAGGGAGCTTTTCAAAGAAGAGGGTGACATTCAAACCTGTGTTTTAGGAATCTTAATTTAGCCCCTGAAAGATGCTTCAGAGAGGGGAGAGATTGGCATCAGGGAGATCAATTTAGGAGGCTATTTCAAAGGAAAAGGACCTATATATACAAAAATATTTATCACAGCTTTTTTGTGGGGACAAAGAATTGGAAATTGAGCTGATGCTCATGATTTGGGGAAAGGCTAAACAAATTGTGATATATAGTTGTGATGGAATGCTATTGTGCTATAAGAAACGATAAGGGGGTTATTTTCAGAAAAGCCTGGAAAGATTTATATGCACTGATACAAAGTAAAGAGAACAGAACCAGAAGAACACTGTACACAGTAGTAGCACTATTGTAACTGTGATCAATAGTGAAAGGCTTTGCTGCTCTGATCAATACAGTGATCCAAGACAATTCCAAAGAACTCATGAAGAAAAATAATATCTATCCCCAGAGAGAGAACCAATGGACTCAGGTACAGAATAAAGTGTATAGTTTTTCACCTTTTCTCCCCCCTTTTCTTGCAATATAGCTAATATGGAAATGTTTTGCATGACTTACATGCGTAATGGGTATCACATTGTTTACCTTCTCAATGGGTGAGGGAGGGGTGGGAGAGGGAGGGAGACAATTTGGAACTCAGAATTTATTTTAAATGAATGTTTAAAAAAAAAAAAGGATGGGGAGAAGCTATTTATTTCAGTAGCCTAGATCAGAGGTAACAAACAAGATGTCCCAGCAACACTTCCAAGTGCTGGGGGAACTTGATTAAAATGTAACTGGTAAATGTTGAACAAACTCAGTAAAAATGCAATAGAATACAATGTTAATATGTTGTTTCCTAAGTCAATATGTAGCACACAGGGATCCTTGGTGGCCCTTTTTTCTATTTTAATTTGACACCACTGTTCTAGAGGAGAATTGGTGATTGGGACCTGAAGTATCTAAGTAGAGAAGTGTTTGATGCCAGAGATGCTGTAGATAGGGAAGATGATTATGTTGTGGGGCAGGGGGACCATCTCGCAAGGAAATATGATTTCCTTTTTGGACATGGGTCATTTAGATGGCTCAGTGGAGCTCAAGAGAAAGAGAAGGGCTGAATATGTAGGTGCAGGAGTCTTCTGCATGAAGATGATCATTAGGTCCCATGAGACCTGATTCAGTCACTGCGAGAAGAACCCTAATTGGCTTTGTGACAGCCCAGGGTGTCTTGAACTTGCTCTCAATGAAGCTCTTCAGTAGTTTAAAAATCTAATAAAAATGATGAGGATTAACAGTTCCACTGAAGTTGATGATTCGACTGGCTGGCATATCCAAAATCCTACTGTCTGCCTTTTGTTTTTCACCAAAGACAGCATGTGACCAGGGATAGATCTCTTGCCTTAGCAGTGCTTGTTTCTTCCATAAAATAGGCATTCGAATTCCACTTCTTGGTCAATCTTCTGAGATTTGGGGATAGAACCCATTTTAAATCACTTCTTTTTTCAAGCATAATCTTCATTATTTTGATTAAATATGTTATTACCCCCATTTCTCCTCTATTAAAAAGGCATAACAGGAAAAGACACCCTTGTGATGAGTGATTTATTGGAAAGCTGTTTTGCACAGATTTCTGGCACAAGCAGCCTCCATCTTCATCCTCTGGTTTCCTCTAATCCTGAATGATATCATTCAGGAAAGGGAGAGAGATGGAAATGTCAAACAAGTTAGAAATCTCATTGGTTAGAAAAACTGTTTATCTGCAGATCTAAACCTTTCAGTGCACTTTGTGACCAGAAAAATAGAAAATAAATGTCTAGATTTTTTGCAGCCTTAGATTTGTTGGTCTTTATGACCAACATTTTGCCTAGTATAATACCATCTAATATAAACCCACAGTTCTATTACTCACTCAAGAAACCTTTATTAGTCTCCTTTATTAAAACACTTTTCTCACAAGGTTTTTGTGAGATATGATTTATACACTCAAGCATAGTCTAGTAGGGGAATAAGATACCAACTAATTACTCTAATGCTATTTATTACTTGTAATAATTCCAGTTCTAAGTCTATATGCAGCTGTAGACAGAGGTAAAATCAAGGAGAAGAGCCAAAGATTTCTTAAGGTTTTTAGTGAAGTCAAAAAGAAGAACTGGTTTGGGAAAGAGCATAATTATCTTAATTTTTAAAATTCAATAAACGTTTGTTAAGAGCCTACTATGTGCTTGGCACTGTACTAAATGCAAGCGATACAAATGAGAAAAGGAAAGATAGCCTTTGCCCTCAAGGAACTTATAGTCTAATGGGGGAAGAAAATACACAAAAGGAAATGGAAAGGAAGAGGAAGCTGGGGGTACCTGCAGCCCAAACCAAGCAGAGCTGCAGATGGCAAGTGGAGAGTTAGCTAGAAAGTACAGATCTTTGGGCATTGGGAAGACTTCACCCCTCTGCTCTCCAGCCTTCCAGAGGGAAGGAGAAGTTGAGGGAGATGAAAAGTACTGAATATCCAAGCAGAGTCATTCTGCATAATAGGATTAGGTGAGATTTCAAATGAGAGCTCATCCTGTGTGGGGCATCAGGTTCCCGAGGAGTTTGAAGTACCAGTGGAACATGTAAGAAAAAATAGTACATTAGATGGGGACATGAATCTAAAGTTTAGAAGATGAGTCAGGTCTGGAGATACATACAAATTTGGGAGCCATCTACACAGAGAGAACTAGGAAAGTGTCTGAGATTGCCAAAGGACGATCGGGAAATAAAGAAGAGGAGGAGAGGGATGATTGACATGCTTGATGACAACCCAGCTTGAGAGGATGGAAAGACAATGAAAGAGAGTATAAAGGAACAATTAAGTAAGAGGAGAATCAGGGGAGGGAGGCGTCTCAGAAGCCAAGGGAGCATAGCCTACCCGGTAAGAGAGGATAAAGCAGAAAGAACAGGGGGGGCTGAATACTGTTCAAAAGCCAGTGGATTAACAATCAAGATGTCCTCAGCAACCTTAGAGGGAGAGCAGTAGTGGCAGTAGAAGTCCAGAGGTTAAATGAAAAGTGAATGGTGAAAGAGCAGAGATAAGGTTGTAGACAGGTTTTTTTCCAATAAGTTTAGAGGAGTACAAAGATAAAATTAAATAGTCTCTATTCTCAAGGAGTTTACATTTGATCAGGGAAAATAACATGAACATTAGGAGGTAATCTACAAGCTCTGGGCAAAAAAAATGCAAGGTAATGGGAGGGAGGGGAGACCAACATTTAGGGGATAAGAAAAGAAGTTAGCTTTTAAGCCAAGTTTTAAAGGAAATAGGTTCTAAGGAGCTGATGTGACAATAGGGAGCACTGTGAACATGATGGAATACTATCAATCAATAAACATTTATTAAGTGCCTACTGTGTGCCCGACATGGTACTAAGTGCTATTGTGTGATTAGAAATAATGAAGGGGAAGGTTTCAGAGAAACCTGGGAAGATCTGTATAACCTGATGCAGAGAGAAGGGAGTAGAACTGGAGAACAACTGATTCAATGACAACACTCTTATGAAGACTGTGAGGAACTCTGATCAACACAGTGACTACTAATTTCAAAGGACTCACCATGAAGCGTCAATCCACCTCCTGATAGGAGTAAAGGACTCAGAGTCCTTTTGAGATCTACGTTTTTAGACATAATCCAGCTAGGTGGAACAATGAATAAAGCACCAGGCTTGGCATCAGGGAGATCCAAGTTCAGACCCAGCCTTAGACCATTACTAGCTGCGTGACCCTTTCTTCATCTGAAATGGAGCTGACGAGGTCAATGGCAATCTACTTCACTATTTTTGCCAAGAAACCCCGGTCATGAAGAGTGGAACAGAAGTGAAAATGACTGAACAGCAACTGCAGAAATTGTTTTGCTTAAGTGTACGTTTTTGTACTGGAGGCTTGTTTTTCCTTTTCAATTGATGGAGTGGGAAGGAGAGATTGATTTTTACTAAATGAAAGAAAAAATATTTTAAAGTGTATTGGAGGCTTCCCCAAAGGATACATGGTATCTGAGAGGCAAGGTTGATTATGAGCTAGGGAGATCAGAGGAAGAAAACATGGTGAAGAAAGAGGTGGTATTTGAGTTGGCCTTGAAAGTGCGTATAGGAGCTCAGTAGGCAAAATGAGCTTCTCTGCTAATGACAGAGGGTTGGTAACCTCTGGTCCCTTCTGGCTCTAAATCCTACCATCTAATAACATTCTTCCCATCATCACCTTCACTTCCACATCTGTTTCCATCAGTCTGTTTTACCTTTTCCTTACTTCCTGCCTTTTCCTTTTGATAGACTAAAATAGTCTCCTCTCACCCTAAGCCACCTAAAAATAAGTCTCATTCATTAAACTGTGCTTTCCAGAAATCCATCCTTACATAAGCAAGAACTACAAGTTCAGACCTAACTTAAACTTGACCTTTCTACCAAATCTTTTATTTGTATATTGATTCTTGAATGTCTTTATATATAAATATACACAAAAGAATCTCTGCTTCAGCAGTGTGTTTGTTTTATCTCAAGTGAATTTGTAAACTTGTAGAGCAGGATTTTTTTTGTTAATAACTTTTTTTCTGTATTTCTTCATAGCATTGTTATACCCTGTGGGTGCTCAGCGCATTAACTGGTGTGTATTTTGCTTGTAGTTTGAAGGAAGGAAGTACTGTGAACATGATTTTCAGATGCTTTTTGCCCCATGCTGTCACCAGTGTGGTAAGTCATAGCACCTAAATGAGATGTTGAATCTTAGATTTCTTCCACATATAAACTGGATTAAAATGTGTAAATTATAATAGTCTCCATTAAACCTGCCAAACAACTTCAGGGTACTTAGTGAACTATTTGTTTACTATTTCATACATGTGTGTGCACACATATACAAATGAAATCATCATTCGTAAAGAAACTATCTCATCCAGAATTTTTCCTCATCTCCAGCACTGGCACCTTTGGTACCCTTTTAAGCAGCCTGGTATTTTATTTCCTCACAGGTGAATTTATCATTGGTCGAGTTATTAAAGCCATGAACAACAGCTGGCACCCCGGATGTTTCTGCTGTGATCTCTGCCAACAAGTCCTAGCAGACATCGGGTTTGTCAAGAATGCTGGGAGGTAAGGTTCCAGAAAGTGATTATCACAGAGGAATGGAGTGTTGATTCTTTCCCCCTCTCCCTGCCCAGGGCTTTTTAGGGGCCAATTCTTGAAACCTGAATAGAAATAAGGTCTGAATGAGTGAACTCACTATGTTGACTGACTGAAGTCTCTCTGTCCCATTCGTTTGCTAGGAAAGGGCTCCAGGATACTTGTGGAAGGGGGAGATAGGAATATGTATGCCTAGGGTCTCAATAGTTTTGGGGGGAAAAAAACAAGCACATAAGAGTTTCTGAGGTACCTACTAAGTACTAGCAACTGTGCTAAATGCTTTAGAAATAACTCATGTAATCCTCACGACTCTTAGATGTAGATGCTATTCATATTATCACTGTTATCTCCATTTTACAGTTGAGGAAATTTTGGCAGACAGAAGTCCAATAACTTGCCCAGGGTCACACAGCTAGTAAGTATCTGGATTTGAACCATGGATCTCCCCCGATCCCAGGTCCAGTTCCCTTTCCACTGCACTAACTGCCTGCTTAATAAATGTTTATTGAATTGCTTTGAATTCAGAAAAGAGATCGGCAGTTTATTGATTAGATCATCTGGTATCAAGCAAGAAGTTTACATGGTGACATTTACTTCAGTCTTTTAGACTTGTATTATTTGTATAAAATTCCCCAAGAACACTTTATTTGACATGTTCCTGGTTGCACAACTCTTTCCATTATTGTTATAAATACTGTCTGAATCAAACTTTTTGCAGTTTTAAAACTGATTTCTTCTGGAAAAAGCCATTCTTTGGTCCTCCTCTGCCCTACCTCAGCACTTAGATCTTTCCAGAGATTTCACTCTTGTAAGTACTGCTTCCAGGGACAGATCCCAGTCCTGTGTCTATGCCATCATGGATGACCTTCATGTGTTACTGTGATCAAACTTCAGTCAGTTAGCTTGTGAATTTCCTCCATTCATTCTCAGCTGGGCAGGATGTGCTAGACTATGTTCTCTCCAAAACCTGCAAAACACATGGTCAGGTCGTGATCTAATTAATGATGATGAGAAATTTTCTTCCCTTCCTTTTCGTAAAGATGTGGGGAACTGCACGTGCAGAATGTTGCACGCATTATTAAGACAGTTACTGTTTTGATTAGTTTGGCTCAATTCTTTTTCATACTTGGAAGAGAGTTTTCAGTGAGCAGGGCATATCAGGAAATGACTATTTTGAAAGGTATCAGTGAGCGGTTTTTTTTTCATTTAATTTCATTTATTTTTGTTACCATTTTAAATTCTAAACTGTCTCCCTTCCTTCATCCCCATCCCATACTAGAGAAGGCCACCACTTTTCAGCACAAAATATATATGTGTGTGCGTGTATGTATGTATGTGTATGTATATGTATGCATACATATATACACCCATGATTGTGTGTGTAAAACCATACTGGGTCATTTTATTTTTTTTTTTACAACACGTGATTACCTCCACACAGCAATGAGTTTTAAATAATTACATGTGGTGATATGAGTAGTTTTGTGGTTGTCATTGACAAACTTGAATACTAAGAAGTGTTCCTTTTCTTTTCCCACCACCCCAGCCCATCCCCTCAGGCCTTTCATGGTGCTGTGAAAAGTGTGGGGGATTTGGAATCAGAATGTCTGAGTTGGAATCCCAACTCTGCCCTTTGATGTAGCTGCAGTCTTGGGCAAGCCACTTAGCCTCTGTTGGCCTTCGTTTCCTTAGGGATTAGATTCAGTGTGCTCTTAGGTCCCTTCCTGCCAAATCTGTGGTTCTGGGATCTTTTCAAATTGTTAAATGTTTAGGCCCCCTGGTGGCCAAAGATGAATTCGCATGGATTGGGGTTTATTTTTTCCTGTCTGAAACTTGGGTTTCCCTTCAAAAGTTCTATTTTTATTTTTCTAAATCACTGGGGAAATCCTTAACGTTACATCCCAAGTGAACAAACTTACTGAATTGGCTCTTCTTTTTCGACTCTTTTTAGACATCTTTGTCGTCCTTGTCATAACCGTGAGAAAGCCAGGGGCCTTGGGAAGTACATTTGCCAGAAATGCCACGCCATCATTGATGAGCAGCCTCTCATATTTAAGAATGACCCTTACCATCCGGATCATTTCAACTGTGCCAACTGCGGGTAAGTTTTCTTTAAGTGTTTTACTTTATTTCAATCAGAATGGTTTAATTTGATTTCAGTTTTAAAAGAACGCTGTTTTCTTCCTTAAAAAAAAACAACCCTCCACCTTTAAATGTTATGAGGTATGCATATTCTACCAATTAGCAGTCAAGAAAGGAAGACTGCTACGATATTGGCAGGAGTTAGGGCTGTGGAGAGGAAGTTGAAAGATAAAAATAAAATTCTTTTATGTTGTTATCAACCTGGAAGTTTTCAGAGATTTAATCATCTATCTTATGAATTGTCTGATTTCATTCTTGTGACCGATCCATTGGCCATTTAATTTCCGTGAACACTTTCATTAGAGTATTGGGTATTATTATACAGAGAATATAAAATGGAAATGAGACCATTCCCTTTGCTTTATTTGAGCAGCCCTGGCTGATGGTTTAATGAAACACAAGGAAAAGCTAATGACTAAAAAGGAACTTTTAAATATTTTCTTTAGGTTTCAGTCAAATTCTTCCCATTTCACACTACCTTATCTATAAGAGAAAGGTAGATATTTTTCATAGCAGCATTATATTATAAATATAATGGATAGTATTAAATAAAGTTGGTCCCCAATTAGTTTTGAAAGACTCCCTCAATTTATTTTGGTAGACAGTGTCTATGAGTGTTTTGTCTTTTTTTTTTTGGAGGGGGGAGCAGTAGAAGGGAGAGAAAATAGATTTTTGCTAATAAAGAAAAAACTCCCTCAGCCTTGATAGTGGCATTAAGACTGTTCTTAGCAATGGTGACTATTTTGCTATATAACATTTAGAACCTAGAAGATGTGAGGATCTAATTAGAATAAAATGAAACCTTGTGACAGGAAAAAAGATAAATACGATTGTTAACATGGTAATATATGTCTGACTTCCCCTGCAGCTTGTCCATGTTAATGTTCTCTTAAGTGATTTTCTGTCATACTGTAGCCAAGAGTTGAAAAGCCCAAATCTCCTATTAAGACCACCATGATCTTTGAGTTATAAAAGAATAGAAACATGGGGGCGGAGAGGGGGAGATAGAAGGAGAGAGAGGGAGAGGAACAGAGAGAGAGAGACTTTCTAATGATATCCTTAAAAATAAAATCATTTCAGAATACATTAATTAAAATTAAAATTAATTTAAAAATATTGCCTGTTTTTTTCTTGTCCCTTGAATGTATGCTTATTTTGCTAACTTTCTTGGTGACAGGAAAGAATTGACTGCTGATGCTCGTGAATTGAAAGGAGAACTATACTGCTTGCCATGTCATGACAAAATGGGGGTCCCCATTTGTGGAGCCTGTAGACGACCTATTGAAGGTCGTGTGGTAAATGCTATGGGCAAGCAGTGGCATGTAGAGGTAAGAACCTGGTTGTGAGAATAACTCTTTTCCTTTGACTTCCCATATTATCTCTTACTTAATTTTTAAATAAATACAGAAAACTATTAAGCAGTTCCTCTTGAGATGGAACACTGAGATCACCGAATGCTTCTGAGATCTTTCGGTGATGGGAGTAGGTGTTCCCTACCTGAGGTACACACATTCCCCAGGAAGCTTCTTCAAGGAAGCACAGGTATTATTTTGTAAATAACTATATTATCTCACTAAAGTATTCCAAATGTTGTCAAGCAAGTGAAAATATTTGTGGAATGGAGAAAGAATGGTTTAGGGGATGAGGTGGGAAGGGGAGAGATAGAACATTTGAAAAACCTGAAAGAGATGCCTGAAGGAATAATTCCTCCTGACCAAAACCAAATGAATGAGGTTTGGATACATAACACAAGTGTCAGTGACTTAGTGAAAGACAAGCACATCATCTGAATATCTGAATTGATTTCTGGTCAGCAATATCACAGAGTTGTCGTACTCTTGTCAAAATCTATCTCGTTCTTACCAAAGACACTTGCAAGACATATTTATAACAACTTGTCTCTAAATCACAGTCTTTGTCTTGATTAAATCCAAAGGAAGAAACAAAATAGAGACCGAACATGATTTGTGGGTATCACAAGATCCACAGAAACCACTGCTGTTATCTGAGAAGCCAGGTCCAAGGCCTTTGCTCATTTATTTCACTCTGTTCTGATAAACATGTAGCAACATTATTACAAAAATATACTAAATGAAGTTTTATTCCTTGTGTGTATGTGTGTGTATGTATGTATGTATGTATGTATATGCATGGTAAACAATAGAATCTGTTTCTTTTCATTTTGAATAGAGGGTAGTAGAAAAATTTACTGAAATCTGGGTGTTAGGGTAAGGATAGAGCAAGACAACCATGAACTTTTGGGAAACCCTGGTAACAGGGTATCTTTGGAGTATTCGATTTGTACTGTGGGTCTTTCTGATATTTCTCCACATCACTAATACTCCCCTGTCTGTGCAGCAAAAAATCTCCTTCCCTTTTTGAATTTGCATTTGAGTAGTTCATGTTCCAAAGCAGCGTGTTCAGGTTTCTAGAGGGCAGAGTTTAGAATTCGTTTAGTGGCCATTTTATCATATTTAGATTTTTGTGTTTGAGCTCCAGTATTCAAGTGTCCAAACAAGGCGACTCAGAAATGATCTCTACAATGTCTTTGCAGCATTTTGTCTGCGCCAAATGTGAGAAGCCATTTCTTGGGCATCGTCATTATGAGAGGAAGGGCCTGGCGTATTGTGAGACTCACTACAATCAGGTGATGGTTACACCTTTTTTTCTTTTACCAGATTTGCTTGTTATTATTCTAAGATTTTTCTCTTAAAATAATATAAAAGTGACCTCCCTCCCTCCTGGGGGTTGGGGATGGAGCACAACTATGTGATTCACTATTGTGTTGTTCAGTTTTCCTTCGTAGGCCTCTCCCTCTCTCTTTTATTCTTTAATGATAAGGGATGGTTCCCTCGTAGGGGAGGTAATAAAAATATATTCACAAAGGAAGGTAACATAAAAAACTGAAGCTACCCATAAAAAATGGAATGCATTATTATAGAATTGGATTTTTTTTTCAACATAAAAATGAGTTATTTTTTTTGCCAACTTCCTACTGTGGGTGATTGTATTGCTGATCTGAAGAGCAGTTCTAGTTACCCAGTATTTTTTGTTTCTAAACATAAAAGACGTCGAAGGGTTCATTTTGTATTACCAGTGAAATTTTAAACTTTCCCTTTTTTCTCTCATTCACAGCTATTTGGTGATGTTTGTTTCCACTGTAATCGTGTCATCGAAGGGGATGGTAAGCCTCTGTTTAGATCTTATAAGATGTCACTATAATATGAAACATGTAGAAAATCACAAGGAGTGACTTTTCCTTTTTGTTATGTAAAGACCATTTTACTTTCTATCGTTATGGAGTGAAACCCGGACACTGTCAGCAGAGTCAGATTTATCACCAAGCTTAGAATTTCATATCTTACATGAGGCTTATGGCTAAAGAAGCAGATCCTACATGCAGTATCATATTTATTTCAGCCAGTTATCATAAGCCTAAATTCCCAAAGAATTAGGCTGTGGTAGGTAGGCATTTTAAAGAAGAATTTCAGGATGACATAGCACTTGATCCTTGGCTTCCCCTCATCACAAACGTTCACTCCCACCAGATGGGTCATTGATATGACGAGTAGTGTAAGAACCATTGTTACAAACTGTCTGCTGATACACTGAGGGGAGGGAAACTGCTTTATGTTCAATAATAAACCATGGGAATATGTTTATAAGAAACAACTTCAGCCTCTGGGGCTGTTTGGAAAAACAACCCAACCTACAGATGCTGATGCCCTGACACTGGCACCAAGAAGCATTTCTGTAGTTCTTATCACTCTTGTACCTTAGTAATCGGGTAGTTCTAATTGACTGGAACAGAAAGGAAACAGCTGTGTTTGGAAATGGTTGTCAAGCACAGTTCTACCAGCAACATCCTGGATGCAAGTTTTGAATGTGTTTGTTGCTGGCATGCTTGATGGTTCTCGGTAGACATCTCCTCACTCAGGAAATAACTTTCTCAAAAACACTGCCCCCATGCAATTGGCAAAGGATTAGTGTTCAGAAAGCAGGGGATAAAAGCTATGGAAGTCACAACCACTTAACCCCTTCCTGTGCCTAACAGCTTAGCAGGTAGAAAAAGGGAGAAGTTTACCAGTAGAAAAAGGGGTGTGTGTAGAGGGTTAAATAAATTGTGGTGTAGTAATGTACAGGAATACTATAACACAATGAAGGCAAGTAAGAGAAATATGAAAAAAATCTAGAGAGATTTTTATAAAATAATGAAAAGATAAAAGTATAGGATACATACTGATTAAAACCACAGAAAAGAAAAATGGACACAAAATCCTGATGGAAGTTGAGAGGGAGTCACTAAAACATTGTAAGATACTTTGTGTTGAAATTTATTTAAATATAAATAGTTTCCAAGTATGTTTACTTAGTGGTATTGATGTCAAATATTAGTTTTGCAATTAATTATTTTTTTTAAGAAAAAAGTCTTTAAAAATGATAAGCGTCACTCTTAAGTTTTGTTCTCTTTGTCGGCCAGGAAGACAGGCTCCTCAAAGGTGAATAAATGAATACCCAGTTTGGAGCACTTAGGTTAAATCTGTTTTACTTTTAATTTGGGGGAGACACCATTTAGTTTAAATCTTTATGATGAGGTGAGTTTATTGGCTTGTCCAGTGCTCCCACTAGCATTGCCGGTGGATGCTGATCCAAGGAGAAGGAATGAAATAGTTTTAGCTGCATTTTAAATGAATGAATTTTAGATAATTTTGACTCATTACCAGCAACCTTGTGACTGCTGACAAACTCTGCTTCTTCTTTTTCTAGTTGTTTCAGCCCTGAATAAGGCCTGGTGTGTGAGCTGTTTTGCCTGTTCTACTTGCAACACTAAGTTAACTCTCAAGTAAGTTCTGTGATTTGAATCTTTGTGAACCTGTAGAAGTGAAAAAAAAATGATGAGAGGCAAAGGAAAAGTCCATGTAGAGTTTCAAAGAAACTCATCCTGTGATTTGACTTTTTATTTGTCCTTTCTGTCTGGGGCTCCTGAAATCAAAGATTCCTTCTTTAACTTTCCTGTGTTCTTTCCTCTGTCTCTTCTTGTTCTACTCAAAGGGATAAGTTTATTGAAATTGATCTAAAACCAGTCTGCAAACACTGTTATGAGAAAATGCCAGAGGAATTTAAGCGGCGACTTGCTAAGCGGGAGAAAGAAGCCAAGGAAAAAGACAAGCAGAAAAAGAAAAAGCCAGTCTGTCTGTAAACTGTTCTGTCTCTTCTCTCAGCACTTCCAGTGCTTCCTCCTTTGGTCAGTGCTTCAGGAACGTTTTCTTTTGTCTTCTCTTTCCTGTTCTTCCTCTCTCTCCCTCCTGCATGTGTTGGTGAACGTCAAAGAGGCTGAAATACTGGTAATTGTGATGCATGTGTCCGGAGTCTGCCAGTTAGATTACTTATAAAGCTGGAGAGCCCTTCAGACAGATCCATGATTAAACTAATTTTGTGTTCAGTATTTTTTTTTTTTTTTGCAAAATCAGTAGGTTTGTTTTTAAGCTCTTTTTATTTTAACTAGATGTCAGTGTCTAAAGTAATAGTAACACTTCAAGGTTTGCAAAGCACTTAACCAATATCGTATTTTATCTCCGCAAAAACCCTTCAAGATAGATGCTACTCTTATCCCCATTTTATAGATGAAGAAACTGAGGCGGACAGATGTTAAGTGATTTGGCCAGTGTCACACAGTTCAGTGACTAAGATCAGATTTGAACTTAGATCTTCCTGACTCCAGGCCCAGCATTCTATCCAATGAGTCACTTAGTTGCCTGAAAACAAATGAATTTGTAGGAGAAGAATCTTGATTTTGTTAAGTAGAGTGGGAGAACTTTGTAAATGTTCCTTACCTCTGTGTACTTGACTTTGTTCTGTTTCTCCTTGGCTGATCCCTCAACCCTTGGGTATCCCCTGCTGCCTGCCTCTTCCTGTGCTCCTATTCTCTGAATGCTGCTGGAGGAAGTTATGAAGATCCATTTCAGTCTATGCTTAAGTAACCTCAGTTGGGTCCTCACTGCTGCAGTGATCTTGTCTCATATTGACTCTCCTATTTACTCTTTATGTCTTCCAGTTTCACCCCATTTCCCTAGCTGTCAACAGATGCTGCTTTAATTGAGACCACACGATATTGACTCCTAAAAAGCTCCCTTCTTCTACCTAATAATATTAATAGCTAATATTTATATGGTGCCTACTACATGCCAAGCATTGTGCTAAGCACTTTACAGCTGTTCTCTCCAAACTTCTCAATACCCTTACTTCTTCTTCCCTCGTTCCCTTCTCTTTGCTCTTTCTCTAGCTGTGTCCTGAATCTGGTTCCCTCCACTCTTCTCTGTGGCCATGCTCCATCATACATATTCCTCCCCATCTCTCCTTATCTTCAGTGCCTTTTTATTTGGCCTATAAACATGTCCAAGTTTCCCCAGTCTGAAACAAAAGACGAACCTTCCTTTGGCCATGCTACCCTCCTCCCTCACCCCATCCATAGTACTATATTCTCTCGTCTTATTCATTCCAGAACATTGCCTCCATTTCCTTGCCACTCACTTAGTACTCAGCTCCTGGTAACTGGGCTTCCTGCTCTACTGGAAAAGCATTTTGTAAGGTCGCTGAGACCTTCTTATCTCTAAATACATTATTCTTATCGTATCTTTTTGTTGTACTTATCTGTTGATGTCCGCCATTCTTTCCCCTGCTTTCTGTAACCAAATTCTCATGGTCTCACGGACCTCTCTTCATCTCTTTTAAGGCTCCTCCCACCCCCTTTTCCTTCGAAATTTGGTCCTTGACATTCCTTTCTGCTTTCTTCTCTTTCCTTGGTAAGTTCATCAGAATCTACAGCTTGAGTTGTCTCCCTATGGAGAAAATTTCTAACCATTCTCTAATATTTCACTTGTACCAGTCTACCTGATGACTGTCTCCACTTTTATATCCCCCCAGAACTGGACTCCTCTTCCCCTCCAAACCTGCCCTTTCTCCTAAATTCTTAATTGGCATGGACAGCACTGCCCTCTTCCTGGTCTTCTCTGGCTTATAACCTTAGATTTGCCTTTGACTCTTCTCTAACTCAGAGCCAGTCAGTTGTAAAGTCTCATCAGTTTCACCTTGGCAATATATCTCATTCATTCCTTCCCTTCCATTCCTAGTATCTCAAACCTATTGACTAGACTATTTTAATAACATCCAGTTGGTCCTTAAGACCTCATTTTATCTAGTCTTTTAATCTGTCCTTTACAATCTTGTTCAAACAGCCTTTTCTTTTTAATTCATTACTCCTCCACAGCCCACCATGGCTCAGCCTGCCATTGCCTGGTAAAATATAAACTAACCTTGGCATTCAGAGCTCTCAAGTTTGTCTCTGACCCATTCCGACTTTTGTCATATTCCTCCCTTTCAGATAAACTGGGCTCTTGTTGATTCCTCATTCTCATCCAGTTCTGTCCTATCTTCATATCTTTGCTTCTGTTACTCAATATGTCTAACATGCCTTTTCCCCTTTCTTCCCACCCACCCCTCAGGGCCTTCTTGATTTTTGGTAAGTCTTGCCCCTTCCTAACACTTACAAGTCAGATGACACTTGCTTTGAGAGGCCTTCCCCTTATCCTACTATGCCCAGTTAGATTGTATATTTAGTGAGAACAGAGTCTAGATCCTATCTGTCAGAGCAATGCCTCACATATATATTGGTGAATTTTAATTTGTTGTATCTTGGCTTACTGATTCCTGGTCCTTGGTTTACTGTTTTAAAATACTTTATAGTGAATTGTATTCTAATGATACAGTAAACACATAGTAGTCATTCAAGTATTTCATATACAGAGACCTAAAACTATTCCTTGCTTTAAAACCCTTTCCGTATGTTCACCTGTCTGGTAGACTTATTCTGTTTTTCTATTCAAGGTTTTTATCATTAAAAAACAAACAAACAAAATCCTTAGTATGTCTATTTCCCTATAATTTGTCTTGACACTACCATTTTTTAAATCTCTTTATGGACAGTTATATAAAATATATTTAATTCTAGAATTCAAACAACAGTATTTCATCCACATCCTACTGCACAGCAAGCATGCTTTTCCTATTTCTTCTATCCTTACTTGTGTTCCAAGCTTTTAAAAAATTACTTTATTGTAATAGTATTTTGTATTTCTTTTCTAAGCTTGACTTCTCCAGAGAGGGACTCTAACTTAGCAATAAATGCGAAAATATGAACAGTTTATCAAGAAGCTTTCTAGAAAGTAGTAGTAATGTCTAACTTTGTTAAAAGGGAGTAGCATTTGTCAGTATTTTTAGTGATCGGTTGACTTTTACAGAAAATACATCATCTAACAGTGATATTTGAATGAATGAAAGAAAAAGTAACTATTTAGCAATTATTATGTGGAAGGTACTGTGCTAAGTGGTGGGAATGCAAAAATAGTCAAGCAAGAGATCTTCTATGAAACTGCTCATCTGAAATATTTAAGTACAGCTACATCTCTGTTAGTACAGATTAACGAATCCCTCTGAAGTGATTCACATTATATCTTTCCATTTGGTTGGAACCAGTAACCACATTTTACATAATCATAACTTCAAATAGTGTGAATTTGAATACATGCCTCCATGTCAGAGGATTCATTATTTGTACTGATGAAACCTAGCTGTATTTTTATTCCAATTGAAAATAGCTCTTCTTTGAATTGTCCGTGGAAGAAGAACCTCTTTAGGAGAAAATCCAAAAAGTAATTTCCATATTGATGTAAAAAAACAAAATACCTTCTTTTTAAGGGCAAATTGTTAATAATTTAACCTTAATGACAGAATTGCTCAAATGTTAAACTTTTGTTGAGGCTCACAGTCTAATTTAATGCTGCTGTTATGTTGCTGATTTAAAAATGACAACTTAAAGCATAATTGTTTGAAATCTGAAGTGTTTCATCCATTTCTCTCTTCCTCCTTTTGTTTTTGTATGAGCATTTCTACTCACTCATTAAATATTTGTTAATTAAATTTCAGAGAGTTGGGTAACATTAAGGAGTTACATATTCACCCTTTTTAATTTCAAACTCCTGACCCTAGATTCCAAAACTAGCAGATCACTGAGGTGACCTTTTTGAAATGAGTACACTGTGGGTATCCATCTTCTTGCACTAGATGGGGAAGTACCACAATCTTCCTTTTTTTCTCTTTATCAGAAGTTTTGCCATGAAGTGAAAGTTGTGCTGTTAGACCTTTGATATTAATTTAAAATCTGTTTACAGTTTCAAAATAAGTCATGGTGGATTGAGGGGTATTGTCTAAGAATTTTCAAAAGCTTTGTGATCTCTGTGAAATTTTTTTATAGTGCAAAACAACTATTTTATTACTAACCCTTTTTTGTGGTCAAAGCATCGGTATGTTATGGGAAAACCCATTTTTTTCTTGGAAAGGAGGAAATCCTCAAAGTCACTTAATCTAAAATCCTCAGTAATATTGTGTTGCTACCAGGTGATCAGAGCAGCCCGATGACGCAATAATATGTTTATAGCCCCATGAATCTATTCTAACAAAAGAAAAATTAAAATTACCAGCATTGCTAAAAGATTCTCTAGTCTACCAAAGGATTCACTGAAAAGGTTGCTTTAAATAGAGAACTCCCTAATAGTTCATTTAAAACAATTAAAATCACAAATACTAGATTTTGTCTAGTGTTTCGGGAACATAGCTTTTTTGAAAGCAAGTTAAACTTGTACAGCTTTTTTCACTGCCTAGAAATGGCAAATTTAGATGTGAATACCCAAATGTGCATTAACATAGTAAAACTATCAGTAATAGACCCAGGTAAATGTATCTTCTGCCCCAGTGACAGGGAGTAAGATTTTAGTCTTTTTTTTACACAGGAAGGATATGGATATGTTAATTTGCCTCAGTAAAATGACTTCATATTATTTGAGCTGTCATGTTTGAAATATTTCTACTAATGTGTCTTCTTCCTCTCCCCTCCCTCTATTCTTTTCAAAAACACTTTAGGAATAAATTTGTGGAGTTTGACATGAAACCTGTCTGTAAGAAATGCTACGAGAAGTTTCCATTAGAGCTGAAGAAAAGACTTAAGAAATTGGCTGAAACCTTGGGAAGGAAATAACTATTTTTTGGTTGTTTTTTTAAATTTCTTCCTTCAGAGGCAAAGATTAGGAAATAGTATACGTTACTTGATTTCATTCACCTTCCTACAAGTTTTGATCCCAGAGAGGACTTAAAAGCTTCTGTACACAAATAGCTTCACGAGGGTTGTCCATACTGCCTTTCTTTCCCCTTGAAGAAGTCTCACTTTTGTATGACCATATTTAGAACACAGCTGAAATTCTCTATTTGCCCTCTCAACACAAAAGCATTTATAGATACATAAACTATGTTTGCATAGAAGTTTCATATGATTAAATTTAAATTAAT
This sequence comes from Potorous gilbertii, assembly GCA_028658325.1. NCBI lineage: Eukaryota > Metazoa > Chordata > Mammalia > Diprotodontia > Potoroidae > Potorous > Potorous gilbertii. The sequence continues at coordinate 110,482 of JAQQSK010004403.1, forward strand.
TCAGGCAAAAAAAACCTAACTTATTTTTATGAAAGTCTTAGCTTTTGGATGATTCAGCTACCAAATTATGGGATAATTTTGATTCAGAGTCAAAAGACAATTACTGCCATTTGAGCAAAAATTAACAAGCAAATCTTAAACGTTTGTGTGCATCAGATTAGAGATCTTGACTTTCAGGTTAATGAGACAGGAAATAAGTTTATTCAGAACTACTTGAATTTTGCTATTTTTCTTTTAAATGCAACAATTATCCTGCATGGTTTTATATTTTACTCTTTATGAATCTTAATCCTTCATTCAGATACATAAAATAGTAGTTAGGATATCTAGTAAATATGTATGCAATTTTTTAATTTCTTTTTTTGTGCAGAGAATTTATACCAGGTATTTGAAAATATATTATACTTTAACTATATTGGACATATGAAGTATTTTTTTTAATGTCTTAAAGCAAGTATTCTTATCATGCTTCTAGGCTTAAGGCTAAAGTTGTAGTCTTAGAATAGGATATAAAACTCAATTTTATGTAATCTTGGAATGTTGACACTTTTAAAAACAGTGAATGTATGTATCTGTGTTGGTCAGACTTCTTTTAATATTCTCTCTACTAGCTCTGCTTTCTATACAATCAAACCCACTTGGCCTTAGAAAATTGCATCTTTTAATCACAAGTTCTTGCTGCTTGGTACAATACCAAATAAAAAAATAAGTGAATTTAATTAGATTAGTAAATCCAAATTCCTTTACCATAGCCTTAAATATATTTGTAGTTTTTTTTAAAAATATGTTGCCAGCTAAAGCTCATGGAATTTACTATTTGTTGTCTTTCAGAAAGTGAGAGATGTATATATTATGCTTCAGAATCTCTATTTCAGTTTCATTATCCAACTAGATTTTTTTTTTACAGAAGGTTGTAGAAGTGACCTTCAAATGGTCAGAAGGATTTTTGAAAGGGCCAGCCCTTTCAAATTTCAGCCCCAAAATAAAAGCTACCCAATGATTTCTTAACCTAACTTTCCATATGGATTTGTTACATAATAGAAATGCAATTCTAGAAACTTAAAAAAAAATACTGCTATTTCTGTCATCAGGATCAGTCCAAGACAAAGTGCTCAAAACAAAAGGGAAAAAGTCAGTTTGCTAAAACGGCACTGGAATTTTTTTTTATGATTTTTTTTTATCTCTTGAATCAACTGATTCATATGTAGTTATTTCCCAGATAACTTTCACTGAGGTAAATTTTGGTAATGATTTCAAACTTGAAGTAGCAAATTACATGGGTTTTTGTTTTCAGTGTTTTAACATTATTAGCCCAAAGAAGTCAGCCTCATGCAAAACATAGAATCAATATGTAGTTTGAAGTTAAATGTATTTCTTCAACCAGTATGTATTGGGTTCCTGTTATTTGCAAGTTGTACAGTCTACAGTTGCAAAAAATAATTTTTGCAATCAAACCTTAGATTACTGTTCCTCCAAACTGTGCCTTTATCATCTCAGCTATGACCAGCAACATAAGACCTAGGAAATACGTTTTCAGTACCCATCACAGAATTGGACAGAATTTTCAAAACTAGTCTGGATATTAAGGAGAGAAACACAAGTCTTCAGAAGTCTTTGGCAGAGGGGAGACACAGAAAAAACAAAAACAAAGCACCGTAGATTGTATGGGCCTAATCAGGACATACCTAACACATGAGTAGGCAAAGTAGGTTTTTGCCTACTAGTATATCCCTCTGTTAACAATTCATTTCTTTGTATTGAACATTGATATCCCTACCAGGCCTCATTTAAAATGCATATTATTTGAGAGTGCTAATATCCCTCAACTCCGTAATGTATATTTGTTCATCACATGCTAAGTCCTTCATGGAGAAAGTATTAGAGCCACTGGTAGTGTGAGGGCAAGAGACTGTCTGGGAGGGGAGAAAATTCTTAGGGAGGGGAATGCCAAAGACAAGATGCCTACTTGACAACTTTTGTCCATAGGACTTGTTCTTACCACAAGGGTTCTTATCAGATTAGTAAGGGGCTAGCTAAGGTTCACAATTTGTAGGACACCATAGTGGTCTGTTCTGCATCTTTGTCTTAACATTTAAATTCCTTCATGTGAGAAATTGAATGTTATGAAATAAACCACGGCCCTTACTTACACATGAGTAGGTGCAATTTCTCTTAGAAATAAGCCAAATATGTAGGGGAAAACATGTTAAGGTAAAAGGAAAATTGACTGTTAACACTATATTTGAAATAAGACATTATGTTGCCTTACCTATTTGCTAAAATAGCTCTTTCCAAGTGAAAGAAAGTGTAAAACAGACTAATAATATACCTAATTATGTGACTTCTTTTAGATTGTAAGCCTGATGGCAGGGACACTAAATTAATATTTTAATGTTTTATCTAGCAGTATACCCTTGGTGCTTAATAAATGTTTATAATAATTAACAATGGCCTGTTGTGCACTGTTTTTCATTTGAATGGTTTTGAGATTTTGTGAAATACATTTTAATGGTGTCAAACAGCAGTGTTATATATGAACTGACTATACATCCAAATATGCAATAGTATGCAGCTATGTACATATGTGTGTGAATATACACATACATTAGAGAGTTATATTTATGGGAACATGATCCGACCCATGTTTAAACACATGGCCCAGGGTAGGACCTCTTCAGACATAAATCTTTCTTTGGCTTGTTCACCAGACTTATTCCCTGGGAACATTAGCATAATACTTATGACTAGATCTCTACAAAATGGTTTAAAAAAAAGAAGGCCCTCTGTTCCCACACAAGCACTTACACTAACTATATTAAATAGAGGACATATTTTCTCTTACCCAGCAGAAAATTCAGAATACAAAAAATTTATATCTGAGTTTCATACAAGGAAAGCTTCATATAATAAAAATGATCATTCTACCTGAACTACCTAAATTCTTCCTAAATGAGTAGATTTACTCATTCAATGCCATCCCAATTAAGTTACCAAAAAATACTGTGATCTAGAAAAAAAGAAAATTCATTTGGAATAACAAAGTCAAAAATATCAAAGAATCATTTTTTTTAAATTTAAAAAAAATTACCTTTTAAAAAGGAAGGTACTAGATCTTAAGCTGCATTATAAGGTGGTCATTATCGAAAGACTCTGGTACTGGTTAAGAAATAAAAAGAGGGAACCATAGACATGCAGTGATTATGGTAACCTTGTTTATGATGAATGTGAAGATTTAAGCTTTGGGGATAAGAATTCACTATTTGGTTTAAAAAAAAATTTGGGAAAACTGGAAAGCATTCTGGCAGAAACGAAGTGTACATACACCATTTGCCAAGATGTGGTCAAAACAGATACATGACCTAGTCATAAGGATACAGCATAAGTAAATCAGAAGAACATGCACTATATTATCATTTCGACTTATGGATGAGAGAAGAATTTATAAGTAAGGAGACAGCATGGTGAGATGTAAAGTGAATAATTCTGGTTAAATTAAAAAGAGTTTGTACAGATAAAACCAATGTAATCAAAGAAGGAAAGCAGAGAACTGGGGGAAAGATTGTAGACATACCACCCACAAAGCTGTATGTCTGAAAGGGGAAAGAGCGAAGGGTTCCCATTATAAAACTCTGGGTTGGTGACCTTGGAAGACTCAGGGAGGAGAGAGAATGTCAGTGGGAAGTGATTATTTTGATGCCAACCAGCACACTGCCACATCATTTCAGTCAGGACAGCCGCAAGTCAGGACTCTGAAGTTCCTTGAATTCTGTCTTGAAATGCCAAAAAGAGGCTTGAAGGGGGTGAGAGAGGGTTATCCTGGGAGGAAGAGGTCTCCATGCCAAATCAAGAACCAATGATGAAGTCAAACGGAACCAACTCACCCAAGAAGCATAGCAGTGGGTAGAGCCAGGGTCTGGCACAAAACCCTATTTCAAGAACCAAAACCGGAAATATAAAGTAAATTTAAAAAACCTACCAGTAGCAAAAATTAATACAAATCTAGTGATTAAATTTTTTTTTAAAAAAAAGGACAAGCATCTCCACAACAACTTCAGACACTCAAAGGGAAAAATGGATTTTCAAGGATTACATAAATACTTAAAAGAATTTAAGCAGGAGATTATTTGAAAGGAAAAATTCAAATTAATAATTGGAAGGAAAAAGAAATAGCTTAGAAGAGAAAAGCTTATCCAAGAATTGACTCCCAAGAAAACTAGAATATACCAAACCAGAATAAATGAGAGTTAGGATGAAATATAACTAAATCAAAAGACTGAAAAAAATAAAAGGAAATATAAGGTATATAATATAAAAAGAACAACTGAACTGGAAAACAAAGATAATTTTAAAGTTATTGGATTCCTTTAAAACCATGATTTAAGGGGGAAAAAAGCTTGTACATTATATTTCAAGAAAGAATGGATGAAAACTCTACATCAATTAGAACCAAAGGACAAAGTAAAGATGTAAGTATTCCCAGGTCATCCTGTCACAGGAGCCTCAAAAAGAAGTCCCAGAAATATCGAAACAAAATCCAGCACTGTTGTGGAAGCATCTGGAAAGAAACATATATAGTTCACAAGGAACTATAGGTAGGATAGTATAACACATAATCAGTAAACTCCAATGACTCCTTATCATCCCCGGGATGAAATATAAAATCCTCCATTCGATTTTTAGTCCTTCATTCCCTAGCTTCCCTCCTATCTTTCCACTCTTCTTAAACCTTTCTCCTCCCCACAACCTATGTACTCTTCAGTCAAATGACACTAGCATTCTTCCTGCTTTCAGTGGAAGACAGGCCTGCTTCAGAGCGAAAGGGCTTATCCCCAGGGAACACATGGTTTTTGTACCTCTAGAACAAATAAGGAAGATGGCCAGCTAGGATAATAAGGGCTGGCAATCTGAAGGGCAGAGAGGAGAATATGACCCAGTACAGGGAGATGTTTTTGTACTTCTGTTCTTGGATATCTTCTCAATAAATATCCCTTCTGAAAATCTACTTGTTGGTCACAAGAGAGAATTCCAGGCATGGAGGATAGCAAGCAAAATACCTAGAACTGGAATATAAGATCTTGTATGTTGTTGTTTATCCTTCATTCTTGAAGAGGAATCATCAGGAATTCATCAGGAAGATGATGCCATAACTTGCAAATGAATTGGATTTAAGTGAGGGAGGCTGTGCAAGGTCACCAGTCTCACTCTCTCCTCTGGAACCATCTGGTTGGACATAGATCAGAATGATTGGAGATGGCCTTGAAATGGAAGGTAAGAGGTTCCTAGAGACTGTACAGTATTCTCAACAGCATGGCCCAACTGGACTAGACAACAGCGACTCTCATTTCATTTGGAGGAGGAGTCCTTCCAAGGGAAGTCTCTTGTAGTGCCCTCACCAAGACATGGTAGAGGGTGAAAGGTGGAAGGGATGGTTAAGAATCGAGGTGCCTTGGTGAGGGTGAGCATACTTTCCACCCCTACCCCTCCTGGGCAGGCAGGAGCAAAGCAGAAGACAGAGAATTTGAGGTGAATGGAGATGACTTTAGCTGGGTTATGCAGGCAGGAATGTGGAAGAGGCTGATACAGCAGAGCTTAGCGTGACTCAGCCAGAGAAAATGCCCAGAGACAGGAGATGGATTGTCCTGTTCGTGGATTTTAAGAAAGAAAATAGGTACAAATTTACTATGAGGGAAGCTGTGAAATGCGCCAATTCTTTTAAAGGGCAATTTGGAATTATCAAGATGTCACAAAGTTTTTCATACTCCTTTGTCTAATGATCTCATTGTTGGTTTTGTACCCGAGAGGCTTTGATATAAAAAATGACCCTTCTACACAAAAAAATCTTCATAGCAGTGCTATTTCTAACAGCAAAAGCTCAGAGCAAACTGTGTACATGTGAGAGAACAGCTGGAAAAATGAAAAGACATGCTAATGGAATGTCACTCTTCAGAAAGATGGAAATAAGTACTCGATGCCAAGTGCTATGCTAAGCACTGGGGATCCAAGCAGATAAGCCAAATAGCCCCTCACTCTCGAGGAATTCATAATCTAATTAGAGGAGAAAAGAAGGGAAATGAAGTCTCAGGAGTTCAGAGGACAAAGGGGCAGAGCAGATAGTAAAGCCTGATAGACCTTAGCAATTCCAAAGCAGAAGGTCACTCATTAATGACCACTGAGAAGCAGATAATGAGTGACATCTGGGCTCTGAATAATCTCAGGGAAAGTAGGTGTTGAGGGTGGGGAAAAGGGGAGGAGGGAGCATCTAAGTCTGAGGGAACATCCATTGGGAACTGGGTAAGGGAGCCGAGGAAAGGAGGGGTTCCCTGAATCTTGTTCCATTTTTTTCTCCAAAGAAAAACATCCCGCTTGCCCATTTGATGCTGTTTGGTTTCCAGGCAACAAGAAAAACCAGCAAGAGTGACTGCTATGGGGGGCTGGAGCTCTTCCCATTCACTGCCCACAAGCCAATGGACACTAGAAAATAATAGCTAGTTATTAGCTATTATGTATTAAATATTTTAATTAAATACCATATGAAATAGATATAATAAATTATTTGTGTACTATAATATGTATCTTAATATATTACATGCACAATTATGATATTGTGAATGTTATGATATAACTATATAAAATAGATAATTATAGATAGAAATGTATCCTGTATTATATATGATAGAATTATATTACTATATTAATTATATCATATAAACCATATTATTATATAGTTAATACATTTATGTATTAATAACTAACAATTAACTACAGAAAATAATAACAATAGTTAACATTTATATGGTGCCTACTATGTGCTAGGCACTGTGTTAAATGTTCTACAGATTATGCCCTTAGATCCTCATAACCACCCTGACAGGGAGGGGCTTTTATTGTCCCCACTGTATTTGAGAAAAGTGAGGCAAATGAGTTAGCCATTAAGTTATGTCTCAAACCAAATTTGAACTCAGACCTTCCTTTCTTCAGGTTCCTGGGTCACCCCAGGATGACCCAACAAGAGCAAGGGTAAAATATAAATGGGAAGAACTCAAAGAAATGTGCACAGACTTGTGCCTGGTGATAGAGTGAGGAAAGCAGACACAAAATAACAATATATCAGCAATTACAGCTATATAAAATAGGATAGGGAAATGGAAACAAACTCAGATGAAATAAAATGGATACTGTTGCTATTTATTTGTTAAAGTTAAAGGTCACACCCTTCCCTTCAAGTACAGAAATGTACAAGTATCTAGGGTGTTCAGGGATGACTAGCACCTGTGACGTGAAGTGGCCACCTGTGTCTCCAAGAAGCTGTTGGATGCAGAGCAGCCACAGCCTGTACTATCTTGGCAGATGGGCTAACCCAGTGAGGTAATAGACTGGCCTCAAACTCATCAGTGAGTTACAGAGTTACAAGCACGTGAAGACTTATCCTGGCAGAAAGGGCAGATGAGAACAATTTGTTTCAATGGCTGGATTTGAATTCAGGAACAGGAGTCTTTCACAACTCCAGGCCTGGCACTCTATCCACTGAGCCACCTAGCTATTCTTATTTCATCCTTCCTACCTACAAACATGTCCAGTCTTCCTAGAGTTAGAACCTACCATTTTCTCAAGCAATAGTCCTATCTTCTCCCGTTTTGGGCCACACTCCCAGAAAAAATTCTCTCTGTCCATTGTCTTAATTTCCTCTCATTCACTTCTGAATCCTTTGCATCCTGGCATTTGACAACATTCAATTAAAAGTACTTTCTCTTCTAATTGACACATTTGGTTGCCTTTTCTCAATTCTCATCCTTTTTGATTTTGTAGCTTTTGGTACTGTTGTGCCCCCTCTACCCTTGAATGATCTCTCCTTTCCAAGTGTTCTCTCATGGTTCTCCATCTGACTGTTCCTTCTCTGACCCATTTACTGGATTATCATCCATATCATACCCCTAATGGTTGGGTGCACAGACCTCCATTTCTATCTTTTCTTTCTCTGCAAACTCTCCCTTAGTGATCTCATTAGCAACAACAAGTTTAATTATATCTTTGAAGATGACTCAGATTTCTACATTTAGTTCTAGTCGTAAAATAACTGGGAGGTATAGTGGATAAAGCACAGGATCTAGAGTTAGGAAGATCTGAATTCAAATCTTGCCATGAACAGTTTCTAGCTATGTGACCTTGGGCAAGTCATTTAATCTCTAACCTCTGTCTTGGTTCTCTCATCTGTAAAATGGTGATAATGATAGCATCTCCCTCCCAATGATGTTGTACAGATAAGATGATATTTTAAGTGCTTTATAAACCTTAAAGCCATATATATAATATATGTATATATATATATATACATATATATATGCTAGTCATATTATTATGTTAGACTTTTTCCTAAACTATCATTTTGCTTCACCTACTGCCCATTGGACATTTTGACTAGAAGCCCCATAGACATCTCAAACTTAACATGTCCAAAACGGAACTCATTATATCAAACCCATTCCCTTCCAAACTTCCCTTTTGATGTCTGAGGCAATAACATCCTCTCTGATGGTATGCAAATTCCAGTCATCTCAACTCTCACTATCCCCTCACACAGGACCCTAGTCTCCTGTAACCGTGTCTTTGTACCGTCTGTCCCCCATGCTTGGAAAACTTTCTCTCCTTACCCCTTCATCTTAGAATCCAAGGATTCCTTAGATATTCATTTCAAGGGCCTCTGGTCCCCCCAGGTGCTAGTGTTTTCCCCTACAAAGTTTCCTTGTTTCTGTTTTATGTCTTCCTAGGTAACAGAAGAAATAGCCAATGAAGGGACAGGCCTTAAAACATTCCAAATATACTTTACCTGCTATCAATTCACTTGGAAGTTTGTTGAGTCTGTTTTCAGAAGTTCATGGGAGTGGGAGGGTGGGAATACAGCAATATGGTCTTTACCCCCATACTTGCTTCAGAGCATACACAGGTATTCTCTGTTTCCTGTTTCCAATGTTTATTACATTGTGATGAAAAGTCTTACAAGTGTCTGCTGAGACCTAAGAGTGCATATACAAGCCACAAACAAACAAAAGATTGCACTCTGTTTATAAGCTTTGCATGAGGAGAAAAAATGCTATGAAAGTCAGGGTAGCCTCAAATATGGGGTGCTTAAGTTTCTTCTGTCTCTGATGTTAGATGAATGACTATCAGACATGGATAACTTGGTAAGCTTCAGAACAATTCAACTAACATTTAGTAAGTCTACTATATGCCAGGCACTGTGCAAAGAATTGTTGTTCAGTTGTGTCTAACTCTTTACAACTCCACTTAGGGTTTTCTTGGCAGAGATATTGGAGTGATTTGCCATTTCCTTCTCCAGCTCATTTTACAGATGAGGAAACAGGGGCAAACTGGGTGACATAACTTCTCCAGGGTCACATAGGTAGTAAGTGTCTGAGACAACATTTGAACTCAGAAAGACTCATCCACTTAACTGAAGGCCTGGCATTCTATCCACCATGCCATCTAGCTGCCCTAAGTGGATCTTCATTCACACCATGCCCATTAACTACTGGGCCTAAGGCTGTGTCTTTTCTCTTTTTCCTCCATATGAACTATTCTTAACCTTTTTTGAGTCATGGAATCCTGTAAGTAGTCTGATGAGGTCAGTGGACCCTTTCTTAGAATCGTGTTTTTAAATACATAAGGTACAATATGTAGGAAATCAATTATATTAAAATAATTGTTTTTAATTTTAAAAATATAAAAAACCCCTCACATTAACACCCCTTTTTTCATGTCTGTGATAAAGACCTCATTTCTAAAATATAAGAGAACTGAATCAAATTGACAAGAAAACAAGTTATTCTCCAATTGAGAAGTAGTCAAAGGATATAAACAGGCAGTTTTCAGAGGAAGAAATTAAACCTATCTATAGTCATATGAAAAAATGCTCTAAATCACTATTGATTAGAGAGATGCAAATCAAAACAATTCCGAGGTACCACACCATACCTATCAGATTGGCTAACATGACAAAATAAGAAGATTATAAACATTGGAGAAGATGTGGGAGAGTCGGAACACTAATTCATTGTTGGTGGAGCTGCGAGCTGATCCAGTCATTTTGGAGAGCAGTTTGGAACTACATCCAAAGGGTTATAAAAATGTGCATACCCTTTGACCCAGCAATATTTCTTCTAAGGCTGTATCCCAAAGAGATCATAAAAATGATAAAAGGTCCCACATGTACAAAAATACTTATAACAACTCTTTCTGTGGTGGTCAAGAACTAGAAATTGAGGGAACGCCCATCGATTGGGGAAGGGCTGAACAAGTTGTAGTATATGAATGTAATGGCATAATATTGTGCTATAAGAAATGACAAACAGTCAGACTTCAGAAAAACCTGGATTTATATGAACTGATGCTGAGTGAAATGAACAGAACCAGGAGAACATTATACACAATAACAGCCACAGTGTGCAAAGACTACTTCTGCTAGACTTAGTCCTTCAAAACAATGCAAGGACCTAAAACATTCCCAAAGGACTCTTTTTTTTCCCTCTTAATATATTTTATTTTTAAGTTCTCAACATTCACTTCCAGAAGAATTTTAATTCAATATTTTCTCTCCATCTCTCCCCACCCCAGGACAATATGCACCCCATCCACCCCTTCCTCCAGTCTGTCCTCCCTTCTATAACACCCCCCTTCTTCCATCCCCCTCCCCTCTATTTTCCTGTAGGGTAAAATAGATTTCTATACCCCAATGCCTGTTATATTTTATTTTCCAGTTGCATGCTAAAACAATTTTTAACATTCATTATTAAAGCTTTGAGTTCCATGTTCTCCCCCTTCCTCCCTCTCAACCCACCCTCATTGAGAAAACAAGCAACTCAATATAGGTCATACATGTGTAACAATGTAAAACACTTCCATAATAGTTATGTTGTGAAAGACTAACCATATTTCCCTCTGTCCTCTCCTGCCTTCCATTTATTCTATTCTCTCCTTTGACCTGTCCTCCCACAACAGTGTTTGCTTCTGATTATCCCTTTCCTCCAAATGCTGTCCTTTCTATTATCTTCCCTCTCCTACCCCTTCCCCTCTGCCTTCCTGCAGGATAAAATAGATTTCCATATCCAATTGTGTTATTCCCTCCTTAAGCCAAATTCCTTAAGAGGCTCACTTACTTTACCTCCCTCCTCTTCCCCTCCATTGTCTTACCTCTTTTATGTGAGGTAAGACTTCTCTAACTCCTTTCTCTAACTCCTAATACATTCCATTCAACAGTAAATTTTATTTTTTAGGAATTCTCCCTTCCTAATATTGAAAAAGTAATTAAAAAGTGAGTTAACAATAACATCTTTTCATGTAGGAATGTAAATCCTGTGTTATCCTGATTATATTTCCACAATACTTGAATTATTTCTTTCTGGCTGCTTGTAATAATTTCTCCTTGACCTGGTAACTCTGGAATTTGGCTACAATATTCCTAGGAGTTTTTCTTTTGGGATCTCTTTAAGGAGGTGACAGGTGAATTCTTTCCATTTCTATTTTACCCTCTGGTTCTATAATATCAGGGCAGTTTTTCTTGATAATTTCTCAGAATATGATGTCTAGGCTCTTTTTTTGATCATGGTTTTCAGGTAGACTAATAATTTTTAAAGTATCTCTCCTGGATCTATTTCCAGGTCAGTTGTTTTTCCAATAAGATATTTCACATTGTCTTCTATTTTTTCATTCTTTTGGTTTTGTTTTATAATTTCTTGGTTTATCATAAAGACATTAGCTACCATCTGCTCCATTCTAATTTTTAAAGAATTATTTTCTTCAGTGAGCTTTTGAACCTCCTTTTCCATAAAGTATTCTTCTCCTTATTGACTTTTTCGACCTCTTTTGTCATTTGGGTTAGTCCATTTTTCTTCAGCATTTTTTGGGGGTCTCCTTTAGCAAGCTGTTGACTGACTTTTCATTATTTTCTTGCATCACTCTCATTTCTCTTTCCAATTTTTCTTCCATCTCTCTTACTTGATTTTCAAAATCCTTTTTGAGCTCTTTCCTGGCCTGAGACCATTGCATATATTTTTTTGGAAGTTTTGGATGTAGAAGCCTTGACCTTGCTGTCTTCCTCTGATGATATGCTTTGCTCTTCCTCATCCAAAAAGATGGAAGAAAATTACTTTTCACCAATAAAATAACCTTTTATAGTCTTATTTTTTACCCTCTTTTTAGGCATTTTCCCAGTCAGTTACTTGATTTTTGAGTCTTGTCAAGTGGAGAGTATACTACCCTAGGGGCTTCAGAGGTTTTGTGCAGTTTTGTTCTCTGAGATATCTCTAAGGACCTGTAAATTCTCAGTTCCTCCAAGGTGGCACAATTAAGGGACAGGAGTTTACTCTTCTCCTGGCCTGTGCTCTGGTCTGTGAGCAACCAACTAGAATTGTTTAGTCATTTTTTAACAGGTATTTTTTGGGCTATGGGAGGAGAGCTAGAGCAGGTCCATCCTTCTACTCTGACATCTTGGCTCTGGCCCCCATCCCCCAAAGACTCTTGATGCAAAATACCATCCACATCCAGGGAAGAACTGTGGATTTGGAATGTAGAATGAAACAGACTGTTTTCTCATGTATTATGTTTTGGTTTGATTTTTCTTATGGTTTCTCCCATTCATTTTCTTCTGTGCAATACAACTAATGTGAAAATGTGTTTAATAAGAATGTATGTGTAGAACTCATATAAGATTGCATGCCATCTCAATGAGGGTGGGGGGAGTAAGGGGCAGAAAATGTAAAACTTATGGAAGTGATTGTTGAAAACTAAAAACAAATAGATTAATTGAATTTTTTTTTTTAAAAAAAAAGACTCCTTGTTTCAGAAAACTGCTTAGAGCAGTGGTGTTAAATTCTAAATTGAAAGGGGTCATTAATCCTTGCAGAAGGATCCCCATGGATTGAAAATTAACTTCTTCAAAATACAATATTATCTTTGTTTTATTGCATTTACACTTATTTTCAAAAATACTTCCCCAATATATTTTAATCTGGTTTGGACCTATAGGCTTTGTTTGACATTTCTGGCCTACAGTACTGAGTTTAAGTGACTTGCTCAGGAGTTACACAGCCAATATGTATCAGAGGCAGGATATCAACCCAAATTGGGTGAGGCATGACTGAAAAACTACCTGAACAACAACAATCAAATCACCTCAGTATCTTTGTCAAGAAAACCCCAAAATGGGCTTACAAAGATTCTGAAATGACTGTTTATTCACTAGCCTTTTTCACTATGTCAGTAAAATTACTAGTGTAACTACAACTTTTGGAATACAAGGATCTAAACCAGGCACTGAAGAACATCTCCCTCTCTCTCCCATGCTCTGAATTGTCCAAGCCTTGTTTTACCACTAGTAAAATTCCTCTGTCCTCTCAGGATCCAAGGGGTCTAATAATAACAAACTCATCTATTCTAATGGCAAAGGGCTTCTTTAGTATGTCCATTTTAATTATGGTCTTCTGGAGAGAAGGGGACTTAGGGTTAGCAAAGGAGGGTTATAAACCACATTAATTACTCCAATGGTAAAAAATTTAGTTTAGTATAAGTTATTTTTATAGTCAGCAAGACACTGCCTACAGCAATGTGTCACACAATGTGTCACACATAGAGCACAGGGTTCTTGGGTTCAAATCCAAATTTAGACATTTAATAGCTTTTGTGACTGAGCAAATCCCCTAACTTCTGTCTGCCCCAATTTCCTCAATTGTAAAGTGGAAATGATAATAGTATCTACTGCCCAGGGTTATCTTGAGCGTCAGTACCATCCACATTCAGAGAAAGAACTATGGAATCGGGATGCAGAATGGAACAGGCTGTTTTCTCATGTGCTATATTTTGGTTTCATTTTTCTCATGGTTTCTCCCATTCATTATGACTGTGAAAATGTGTTTAGCATAGTAAAGTGCTAAGCACACTGCCTGGTACATAGCCCTTTAGATGCTGGCCACTGAGCTGATTTCCTTGTAGGGTAAGCCACAATGAATAGGACCCTTGCTCCTAGTTAACCCTACCAAGTGCCTCCCCACATCACCATCCCTGGGATGGAGTTACAGGACTGCTTTTCTACACATAAAACTGGATTCCTTTGAGTGATCTGTCCCTCCAACAAGTCCCTGCCCCAGGAATTTGTGGCTTTGTGATCCTGGAGGGACCTCAAGGTTCTTCTCTGTAAAGGGGTTTGATAGCTACACCCATCTCCCAGGGTTATTTTGAGGATGAAACGGGTTATTTACAAAGCTCTTTAAAACTCCCTTATATGCTAGCTATTTTAAAGAAACAGTTAAAATTTTTAAACAATTGTTTTTAGTTTTCAACATTCACTTTTATAAGATTGAGTGGTAAATTCTCCCCCCTTTCCTCAAGATGACATGCAATCTGATATAGGCTATGCACGTACAATCGTATTAAACATATTTCCACATCAGTCATGTTGTAAAAGAAAAATCAGAACCAAAGGGAGAAAACACAGGAAAAAAAGAGGAAAGGGTATGCTTCGATCTGCACCATACTCTATAGTTCTTTGTCTGGATGTGGGTAGCCTTGGCCATCACGAGTCTTTGGGAATTGGACCTTAACAGTGCTTCTGTTAAGCCTAGCAGAGTCTACACTACGTTCTCCGGGCACCAGCGACATACAAACAAGTTCAAACAAGGTAGAACCCATGAGACAGCCCTTTATAGAAACCACACCACCACCTTACTACTGTTTTTAAAATTAAAAAAAGTTAGAAGTATTTCTCAATGATACATTTTTTTACATTCAATTAAAAATTTTGCGTTCCAAATTCTCCCCCTCCCTCCCGCACTCCTCGAGAAAGCCGGTCGGATAATATCGATTAGACAAAGCGAAGGCCTCTTGCAGTACTATTTTGTCTAAGGCACTTTCCCACTCCCTGGTCGGGGCTGGGCCCATGGTAGGGAAGCTGCCGCCCGATCCAAGGCCCAGCTCGGGGCGGGCAGAGTCCGGGGAGGCAGCGGAAGGGCCGGAACACAGACCCGTCCGGCCCAGGCCCGCCTCCGCGCGCCGCCCCAGTCCCTCAGTCCCTCCCTCGGGGCGGGATCCCCTGGCGGAATCGCCTCCGTCACCGCCGCGGCGCGCAGCACTGACGTAACACGCAGGTGACGTCAGCCCGCCCTTCAGGCGCCGGCGACGGCGGCGGCGACACTGGGTTTAGGCGCAGCGGCCCGGAGACGTAGGGCCGACGCTGCCGGGCTCCCCGAGCCGGACTGCCGGAGAGCCCACGGACTGCGTGAGGGGCGCGATGAGGCGCAGCAAGGCCGAGGTGGAGCGCTACATCGCCTCGGTGCAGGGCTCCGCCCCCTCCCCTCGAGAGGTAAGCGCCGAGCCGGGCCGCGCAGGCGGAGGCGCCTCTGTGTAAGCCCGCCCGGCCGGGAGCCGGGAGCCGGGAGCCGGGAGCCGGGAGCCGGGAGCCCCGGCCCCTCGCCTCGCACCCCCGCCCGCCGCCTCCTCCTCCCGTCCCCCGGGGCGCTTCGTTGAGCCGCCGGCCGGCCGCGCGGCGCCTGGGCGGGGTGGCGCGCGCCGGCCCACGAGGGTGGGCGGGGGAGGGAAGGAGGGAGCTGGGGACGGCGCGAGGGCCGCCTGGGAAACGGGAGAGGCGGGAGGGGAGGGGGAGGAGGGAGAGCGGCGAGAGGGCCGCGTCACCCCTCCCCCCGCTCTGACCTTTCCCTCTCGCGCCTCCCGTTCCCACGTCAGTGTTTATCTTGGGGGCCGGGAGAAGGCGGCGGCGCGCGGGCTCCCCCTTCCTGCTCCCGCTCCGGCTCCGGCTCCGGCTCCGGCTCCGGCTCCGGCTCCGGCTCCCGCTCCCGCTCCCGCTCCCGCTCCCGCTCCGGCTCGCGCTCCGGCTCCCGCTCCCGCGCCGCCCCCGCCCGCCGGCTCGCTCCCCTTCCGGGCCGTCGCGGCGAGGCCCGCCCTCCATGCCCCTCGTCCAGCGGCCAGGCCTCCCCCGGTCCGTGACTCGGAAAGAAGGGGGATAGGGGGAGGAGAAGCGGGGGAGGTCCGGGCCTGGCGGTCCGCTCCTAGACGGAGATGGACCCGCGTGTGCGTGTCGTGGGGTCTTTCTCTCCTCTCCGGGAGATCTCCGAAACGCGATTAAAACCGTCTCTGCTCCTGAGACGTGACTGGCTGCCGGCCTTTATTTTTAGATAAAAGCACAGATCCCCGAAGGAGCCTAGAGAGGTTACAGGTGTCTGGTTGTGTTCTCCTTCCCCCATGAGGCCGCCCAGGTGAGTGGTCAGGGGGTAGCGTTTGCGTTGAGGTCCTCCCGGGTCAGAGCCTCTCCTGTACCGCTGTTCACGTTGATGTATCTTTTTCAGATGTCTCATGAAGAGTTCACACTAGGGCCGGCTTGACAGGTCCTGCTTCTCCAGCATTAAGCAGGGTTTAACTAAGACTGCGGCCTAGAATTGTAGCTCTTTACGTTTGCATATACACATGTAAGTGTGCTTCTGTTGATATGATAGGAAAGGCAGGCCCATCCATTCAAACAGCACTTCTGTTGAAACTCAGCCTTTGTAAGGGTGGAAGCATTATTTTGTGACTTAATCATTTCTGGTCATGGAAATTAATTTTAATTAGATGTTGTCCTAACAACTAGCTGGAGTTAATTATCTTGAGAGAGTTGATAGGTCAAGTGGAAAAGATTTTATTTTGGGAACATGAGAAGGACTGCCCCCAGAAAGTAAGGATTTTCCGGGTTTTAGGCTTCCGGTATCCAAAGTTAGTGTAAAGGCCCTGGGGTTTGTGCAAAAGGGCATTGAAGAAAAGTTTGCCTTTAAGAAACGGAGGTATCTGCTTCATAGTTTTGCTTCTGGGCGGCACTTTATAGACATGATCATATTTTTGGAATGTTGCAGCTCCCAGGGATAATTGGGAGTTGTACTGTTCAGTTCTTCTCTCTCATACTACCTGCATTGTAAAGGGAGTCTAATCACTAATCACAACCGTTCTAAATCTTGACTCCTTACCTATTTGTTCTCTGTCACCCAAGCCATTGGAACTTACTCTCTTTGTCCTCATTGTGACCAAAGCCTTTGGACCACCTACTTCACTCATGCTCTTACCTTCCTTTTGACTGCTCTTGACTCAGTCCAACCTATCTCCAGTGTCCAATCGTTTCAGTACTCTACTTACCAGCATAGAATCTTGAAGTTTAAGAGGAACTGAGAAGTTAACCTAGTCCAACTTCATACCTAATCAGGAATTTCATTTCAATATAAGAGACATTTCTTAATTACTTACTCTAAACTAGGCACAAAAGGAGATTAAAAAATAGATTGTGGTCCTTCCCCCAAGAAGCTTATAATTCAGCTCAATATCACTGATAAATTGTTTCCCTGTTTTTCTTTGAACATATCTTAATTGTGAGGAGTTAATCTTATCATTTTTCAACAACAAAAAATCTGTCCCCTTTCATTTATACTAAGTCTTTCTGCAACAATGTAGAATAAGCCTTCTTTACTATCTTTGAAAGATGTTAAGCTTTGGTTTAAATTGCCTGTATTCTACCTCCTTGGAACCAGTCCCAGGGGACCTTGGCCCTGGATTTTCTACTTTACTATCTAATAAAGTTAATTGATTTCTAAATTGTAAGCACCAGACCTCCTGAACTTTCTGTTCCCTGCATTTTTCTGGCATGCTGGGTTCAACAGTCTGTTACACCTAATGTCTAATTGACAAAATACATTTTAAATAACACCTTAGGGTAAAGTAATTAGAAGTATTCATGAAAGAAAATCATGTAGGATCCAGACCAGATGCTTTCTAAGCTAATATTTTACAAGAGTTCTGCTCTAGTTTGGACTTCATGATTCTCTTTGAGCACAAGATTGTTCCTTTTGCAATCCTTGATGAGAATGACTGTTGCTGCTCCACATTATCCCGCATGGCTGATTTAGGATTAGCCTATCTGGGTTCTCTGGATCAGGCTCTCTGGAAAATATGTTCTCAATTAGGAAACTTTTTGATTACATTTTTGATTGTGTAGTTCACTTTTTGGATGTATGCTGCCAGATACTTCCATCTTTAGTTAAGTAGGTAACTAGTGTTCTTCCATCACTCAGAACACACAGTAATTCACCCTGTTATACTGTACCCTCCAAAACCTCACAAAACACAATACTTTTTTTAATATAAAAAACTTGATGATAGTTGTTTGTTAGTCTTCAAATTAGATATCCCTAGTTCAAAGTAAACTTCTACTTAGACCATGTGTTATTATATATCATTCTGATAACTCTGATACACTAGTTTTGATCATGTGTCTCATAGCATGTTTCCTAGAGCTGAACTGACTATTTATTCTAAATGTAATTTAATCAGCAGAGATTGGGGTGTTATCACCACTCTTGGATATTATATTAAAGAATCCTAAGATGACATTAGCTTTTGCAGTAGCTGCATTGCACCATTAACTCAGAACTTTGTTGTCAGATAAAAACTCAGATCTTTTTTTTATATGAGCTATCCAAACCAAGTTTTTTCAAATTATATCTATATGATTTTTTATGCTTTTCTTGCATCTCTGTCATTTCTCTTCCCAGTTTTTCCTCCACCTGTCTAACTTGATTTTCAAAATCCTTTTTGAGCTCTTCCATGGCCTGAGCCCATTGGATATCTATTTCAGATGTTTGGGATACAGAGGCCTTGACTCTTATGTCTTTACCCAATGGTAAGCAGTTTTCTTCCTCGTCAGAGAGGAAGGGTGGAATCATCTGTCCCCCAAGAAAATAACCTTTTTGTGGTCTTATTTTTTTCCCCTTTTCTGGGCATTTTCCCAGCCAATTACTTGACTTCTGAGAGTCCTCTCCACCCCCGTCTAGGTCCGCCCAGCTAATGTTTGGGGTCTGAGATTCAAATGCTGCTTCCTTAGCTCAGGGCTTTTGGCGGCAGGCCTGGCTGCTATTCAATGGGAGCTTAATTTCTGGTGCTCAGGTCGGGGCAGGGCCGCCTACCAGGCTCAGTTCCCTCAGGGGGTTTATGCAGAGACCTTTTGTAATGGAGTTCCTGCTCAGTTCCTGCCTGCTCTGGGAGCCTCTGGCCACCTGCTGCCTCTGCCTCTGCTGCTGCCTCCCAAGGGAGCCCGAGTCCCGGAGACACCCCACTCCCCTCTCAGCCCATCCAGACGTCTCTTTCACTGACCTGTGCGTCTGTGGGTGGAGGGACCTTCGCGGCTGCTGGACATTCCATCCCTGAAGCCTGCTGGGATCTGCTCGCTCCTCTCAGTGCCACGCAGCCAGGGAAGGGCTGGGCTTCGCTCCTGTCCAGGGCGCCACGGACCTTTGGGATCAGTTTTTCAGGGCTCTCTGGAAGGGAAATCTCCTTCACCTTGTTCCTGCGCGGCTCCACTCTTCCAGAATTTGTTGGGAGTTCTTTTTATAGATAATTATGGGCTGTGGGTTTGGAGCTAGCATATGTGTGTCTTTCTACTCTACCATCTTGGCTCCGCCCCATCTATATGATTTTTTTTTAAAACCAAATGCATAATTGTGCCTTTTATTAGGTAAGTTTCATATGATTTTGGCCTGTCATTCTAAGGTTTGCAAAGCACTTTATGTATATCATCTCATTTGAGTTTCAGAACAGCCATATGAGGTAAGTAATTATGGTATTATGCCCAGTTTACTGATGAGAAAACTGAATTCCAAAGAACGTAATCCATAATCACACAGCTAGTGATTGTTAAAAGTGAGATTTGAACATATTTACTTCTTACTCTCAAGTCTACTACACCATTCTACCTCTCAGGATAAGTCACTTTTCTCTGTTTTAAGGTCTCTTCTAGCTCTAACAGTCTGTGATGTTAAGATCTCTGAATCATTTCCATAGTCCTGTTTTGTGTTATCTTCAGATTTGATGAACATACCTTCTATGTCTTTATCTAAGTTGTTGGTTAACAGTAGAACTAGGTCTGTCTCTTGATTAAAAAAAACCTAATTTCCTTAAAATTTTTCATTTTCCTATCTATTTTTTTTTGGCCTTTAAAAAAATGTACTTAATCAGTTAATGCAGCTTGTTTCTTCAAGGCATTCTGAAAATCTGGGCCTTCTGGTGTTAAAAAAAAAAATGGCACCCCACTGGAACCAACTTGATACCCATCCATGACTCCATGAATTGGAAGGCAGTTATATTGTCATCCAGTTGACATTTCTCTACCTTGCCTTCACATATCTTGTGATTTTGTAATATTCCTTGCCAAACTTAAGTTATGTGTAATGCCTGTAAGTATTTCTCTGATCTTGTGATTTGGTTATCCTGTCAAAAAGAATTTAATATTCTTATCAAAACTTCGTTGGCTTCTTGTTAAGCACTCCTTTTCTGTTTGCTCACAAACTGTTGAATAATCCCGTTAAGAGTTTTGGCAGGGTTACTTACCTAGTTATGATTCTGAGGGTCATAGTGACTTCCCCAGGATCCCATGAGTAGTAAATTATGGCAGAGCTGGTATTTGAATTCTGATTGTTTTCTTGAGTCTACCCCTCCTTTGACAGCATCATACTGAGAAGACAGAGGGAGCTGAACTTGTGCATACCCTTTAACATCTGCACATGTTAGTCTGTCTTTGTCAGGTAGAATTCATATCTTCTGTTTTGTCCCATTTAAAGCTTTAGAAAAAGCCTTTTTTTGTACTCCTTACCTTTCATCTCAGGGTTCATTTGGACTTCACCCTTGTATTTCTTACAGAGTTCCTGCTCCTTTTGTACTGATTCTCTGTGATATATCCTTGCTTCAGGAAATAGTAGGTTCCCCTTTATTGAAGTTGGTCAGAGGGAAGCTAAATAACTACTCCATTAGGTATATTGGGGGAAATTTCTTTTTTTTTCCGACACGTAGTTAGACTGGATAGCCACTAACAATCTCCTATTATTTGGTTCTGATTCTGTGATTCAGTGATAACCTGAAATCTTTTGTGCCTGTCTTTAAAAAAATGTCTCATTGGAAGGGTCCCTGCGTGATTACATTAGGTTGGGTTTTTTTTAGATGTTCCATGTTGGAATAATTTGTGTAGTCAAAAATTGTTTTTTTTTTTTTAATTTAATGGTTTTCTAACCCTCTTGAGCCCATAATCTATTTTTACATCATCTTTGAAGTTTTTAGAAATATTTTCCTAGTATCTGCTGTGATGTCTATGCCCCTCCACATGTTTTTATATACAATCGCTTTCTTTTAAAGTTTCTGACACTTCTACATTGTTAGCTGATTTAAAAAGAAGTCAGAATTCAAAGTAACAGTTAATTTTTTGCTGCTACTTTTTTTAAGAGTTAAAATTTTCATCAAGACACATGAAGACACAATTTCTTAGGTGATGGCAAATATTAAGGTAATATTACACTACAACATCTTAGCTTTTTGTTTTATAATTTCTCTTGGGAAGCCATCATCTCTATTCCCTATAAAAGAATTTAGAGCTAAACAAGATCGTAGACGTTACCTGATTGTACAGGATCATGGCTTTAAATCTGGAAGGAACCTCAGAGGCTGTACTGGCTGCTCCTGTATCCTCTGTGCAACCCTCCCTGGCTCAGAAGAGTTAAGCGATTTGCCCAAGGCCACGCAGTAGTAAGTGGCAGACCTGGGATTTTGGCTCCAAATCCAGAGTTCTGCCCAGCGCACAATTTTTGTCTTCTATGCCTGCTTGACGTATTGTCTATTCTTCCACCACTTGTATCCAAATCTGTTTGTCTGCACTTGGTTTTAAAGGGGGGGGGTGGGAACAGAGATAGGAACAATGAGCATTTTAATAGCACCTGTTATGTGACAGGTATTTCCATAAGCATTATCTCATTTGATCTTCACAGCAACCCTGCGAGGTAGGTGCTGCTGTTAGGAAATGGAGGCAGAGGTTAACCGACTTGCTCAGTCACACAGCTAGTAAGTGTCTGAGACTAGATTTGAAGTCAGTTCTTCCTGGCTCCAGGCACACTATCCACTGTGCCACCTGGCTGTTTACTCTTTGGGGTATGTGGGGTGTTCAGGGAGTACTAGCCTCTCTGGTGTGAGGGTTTGCTCATCCATCATTGGTGTCCATCTTTCACCCAGCTTAGACCAGTGGCTCCAAGAAACTATAGTGTGCACAGTGGCCACATCCTGGTAAAGCTGCCTTTGCAGGGGGACTAAACCATATTGAGGGAAACCAGCAGGCTTCAAACCCATTAGTGAGTTAGGGAAATACCTACTCTGCGCATGTGAGAACTTCCCCTGGTAGAATGGGTAGATGAGAACAATTTGTTCCAGTAGCCATGGAGGCAAGTGAAAAGCAGGCATTGTGGAGCTCTTAGATCTTGGTCATGCATCAGAGTTGCAAAGGTCACCTGCTGCATCCTGGGTCACTGTCAGGTGTTCTGGCTTTTGTCTTGCCGGTGGACTTCGGTGACTCTGGGAGAGAGAGTGAGGCTGATGACTGTGCAGCTCTTCCTCACTTCAGTCCAATCCATGAGCAAGTCAAGACATCACCCATGTCACTGTTCCTCTTTGAAACGAAGGATGAATAAGGGATGTTTATTTTGGACAAAGCCTTTTCATCCATTTTCACAATACTACCCTGATTTCCATCTCAATAATCACTTGAACCCCTGTACTAATTTCAGGGTCATTTGATTATTAATATTGGTTTTCTTCTTGGTTTTTCTGTTGAATTGCTGGGTACCTATTTCAGTCTTGTGGTTGCTTGTTTTCTCTTTCAGAGTTGCAGTATTTCATAGTCTCTGCTTTTATAGTTTTACTTGGATGTTTAATTCTATCTCCTCAAATTAGACAGAAAGTCCTTTTGGTCAGGTCATCAAGACTTTTGCTGAACCTGTCCTTGTCTCTGTGAGATGCACTCTGTCCCTTGTCAAGGAGCCTGTTGTTCTGGTACTCTAAGTGATGGTCCAGAAAACCAAATCCTGTTCTTCAACATTCATCTATATAACCAGTTGTTTACTTTGAATATTTACTGACTCTCAGTTGGAATTTTAAAAAAAGTTCCCCTCAGGCCCTTCAGTTTCTACTTAGGATTTTAGTGTTTATTGATATATTCCAGTTTTCTTTTGAAAATATTATTTATTTCCACATCTGTCAACAGCAATGTTGATTAATAGATTTGTTGAGTCAGCGTCCTCTGAACCACATCTTGGATATATGCTTCAGGAAGAGAATGCACTTTCCCTAACTGTAATATTAAAGTATATACTCTTTACCCCTCAGTAGGAGGTCATCATCAACCACTACAATTAGCGTTCATTTGTGCCTACATAGTGGTCTTTAGTGTTATTTTGAGTATGGGGTATTGTTATGTTTTTTTTTTCCTCCCCCATGTTCAGGATGATTCATTTCACATGAAACATGAATGACGGTAATAAAGATCTGAATATCATTCTTTGCTGGTCCCTTTTCCTTCCACTCAGGTCCTATAGTCCTGAGCAATAGGGATGGGAACAAAGATTTAGTTTCCTTGATCATACCATCATCACAAGAGGAAGAATGAATGCCTGTGGCTAGAACCCAGGGTTACTGGGTTGACTGAAGGCTTCAGATTGGAGAACCTGGATTACCCATTAGTCTTGGAAGCAAATTTCTGGGTCTGCAGAATGAAAGTATTAACTATGCAACAATTTAGATCAGTCATCTGTGTTATTCGGATCTCCCTTTTCTTCTGGATCATGTCTTGGAATGGACCAGGAGAGAGGTTTTGGAAGAGGGTAGGCTATTTTGTTGCTTGTCCTTTACCCAGTCTCTGAATAGGTGGAAAGAACAGCTGTGGCAGGTTGAAGCCCATACGTGGTTCCTAATTGAGATCCTTTAGTTAGGGACCACTCTGACAGTGTTTAGGGCTGCTTGGCCTGCTGTCAACACTATCCATATTGCTCTTGTGAATTCCTGAAAGGGATAAAGGCTCAAGGCCTTAATTGTTAGAAAAAAAGATGCTGCAGGAATTGCTCTGTAGCAGTCTTTCCTCAGCTTTAGCTTGTAGTAGCCTTGAAGTCAGGTCATTTGACATTTGTTGAGTGGTCATTCCATTCAAAAGACCTGGACTGAACCTTCCAAGATGATGTGTATAGCCTCAAGATCTGGTGTCAAGAGCTGACCATGCAGGAGTTACCCACAGGTGCAGATGTCAGTTTTCTTGCTGTAACCAAGATAGGTTTCATCCATGGAGCACTTCAGAATCTTTGGGGCAACGTAATACATTTTTCAAGGTTTCTCATCAGGTACAGAGTGGCAAGAAAAAAATGAAGTCAGAAAGTCAGATTTACAAATTGTCCTGTAGGAGAATGTTCTCAGGCTTCAGGTCATTGTGCACGTGATTGTTGCCATGAACAAAACTCGGTTTCCTGCATAATACATCCGGCCTCCTGTAGGGTACTCAAACATGGTTCCTTTCCATATCAGATCAAACACTGGAATTACGAAAGAGGAAGATACGTAGGAATAAATAATAGTAATGATGCCTAGGAATAGTCCGGAACAGGATGTGTAGTCCCTAATCGTCATATTGTGAAAAACTAACTATATTTCCCTCCATCCTATCCTGCCCTTCGAGTCTTATTTTTGATAGAATTCCTTGACTATGACCCAGTTAGCTCATTTTCCAGCTCCCTATCCAACATCATTTTGAAAAACTGATTGGTGCGTGCAGCTTTGAGTTAGTCTCCAACAACTTGGGGACCTTAGACTCCACTCTGACATTAGGTTTATCTTTTTAATCAGAGGCATGTCCCATGCCCCCATTATACATGTTACTGTATATTTAGCCTGTCAGTCCTTCATCTGTTTGGGGAAGAATATCATTATACATATAGTCTTTTGTGTCATTTATTTGTCAAATTCTTTTAATTGCTTTTGTCTTTTCTCTGTGTCATTCTTCTCCTTGGATGTTTTTTGGTTTTCTTTGTAAAAATTAAATTCCTATTTTGTGTAAAGCATTTTATTTTGGACTTATCATCTAAGAATATTGCAACTTAGCCAGAAGTGCAAACAAGAATAGTTCACTGAATTCATCAAACACTTTTTATTAAGGATCTGAAATATGTAATGCCCTATTTTAGGTATAGGGGAATTACATATATGCGAATAAATAAGACATGATCCTTGCCATCAAGAACACCTGCTGGAATAGTTCCTTATGTGTGTAAGCTTCAGGATCTTAAGCTGAATCAATCTGTTACAGTTTTTACCAAGACTCTTCCTGACCTTCTGCTATGTCAAACCTAATCCCAGCCATCTTTTTCTCATTTTTAGGTTACTGATTATTTTTGCAGAAAGTAATGAAATCTGATCAGATTCCATTTCAAAGGCAGTTGTTGCTTTATACTATGTTTTTTAGAAATTCCATTGTAAAAAAAGATGTCATTTTCCTGCAAGAGTAATATTTTAAATGAGCTTTAATATTCTAGCATTTGGCATTAAATAAACCACATTTGATCATTAAGTTTTAAGGACAAAACATAATCAGCATCCTATTCTAAAATCTATAAATAAGTCACAGTTCATTGTTTTTGTCTGTTCTCACTTTAGTTTGCATCAGTTCATGAAGTTCTTGCTATGCTTTTTTCTGAACCCCCCCCCATCATTTCCCACAGCACAGTATTACATATCCTACAGCTGTTCTCCAACTGATGAGCATCCCCTTGATTTCTAGTTCTTTGCCACCACAAAAAGAGCTGCTATAAATATTTTTGTACATACAGATCTTTTTTCCTTTTTCTTTGGGATATACCTTGTTAGAGGTATTATTGCTGGGCTAAGGGGTATATACACAATTTGATACCCTTTAGGTGTCATTCCAAATTGTTCTCCAGAATAGTTAGACTTATTCATTATTCCATCAGTAGTTCATCAGTATACCTATTTTTCCCTCATCCCCTCCAGCATATTTAATTTCTGATACAGATGGTACCTAAGAGTTATTTTATTTTGTCTTTAGACTCTAATCAGTAGTGATTTAGAACATTTTCCATGTGACTACAGATAGCTTTAATTTCTTTTTCTGAAAACCGTTTTATATATTTTGACTTATTTGGAGAATGGCAAGATGAGGACTTTCTTGGAAATTTGCTGTAAAAATTTTTGATATTCATTGTCTGTGGTTCCTATTAGTAAAATGTAGTTTTCTTGATTTTTAGTTAGGTCTATTTTTGCTTTTTCTTTGTTTGAGATTATGAATACTACCTCTTCTTTTTTTAGTTTAGCTGAAGCATATTTGATTCTGTACCAGCCCTTTATTTTAACTGTGTGTTTTTCTCTTTCGTGTTGTCTCTTACAAACATAATTTTGTTGTGTTAGTTTCTAACACGTTCTGCTATCTACTTCCATTTTATGAGTGTTCAAGTTGAATAAAAAACTGAGTATCATGCATACAAGTGATTTATTTAGCTGTGCATGCACTTGCAAAGCAAATTGGATTCAGGTCAAGAACCCAGAACTTTGGTTTTTACTCAGTTAATGTACAGTTTGGAAGGAATGAAAAACAGGATGAGAGGGTTAAGATACCAGACTTCTTACTGGAGGATAAGATCTGGAGACAATCAAGTGAAGGTAAGGGTTGTTTGGAGGGAATTGGGAAGACAATCAGGAGACAGGGTATTATCAAGGACTCCCCCCACCCCCACTCCCCCTTATTATCCTCTTTTTCTTCTTAATTCCATATTAGGTAGGTTACATTTCTATAAACACCTGAGTTGTGTGTGTGTATTTTCTTCTTTTTCTTTCTTTCTCTCTCTCTCTCTCTTTCTCTCTTTCTCCCATTTCTGAGAATGAGGTTTAAGCATTGCCTGCAACCCCCTATTTTGTCCTCCATTGTAAAAGCTGTTCCTTGTGTGCCTCTTTTATAGGAGGAAAATGTCCCCATTCTGTCTCTCCCTTCCATCTTCTTCCATCATTTTTTGGGGAGATCATTCCAACAGAATTGACTCAACATCTGTGCCCTCTTTGTAAACTCTTTTTTAAATGCCCTAATAATAATAAAGTTCTTAGGAGTTACTTGTATCATCTCCTTATACAGAAATGTAAACAGTTTAACTTTATTGAGACTCTTATGATTATTCTTTCATGTTTACCTTTCTATGCTCTTCTTGAGTCTTGTGTTTGAATGCCACATTTTCTATTCAGGATTTTTTTTCCCCCTCAGGAATGCTTTTAAGTCCTGTGTTTCATTAAATAGCCATTTTTTTCTCCTGAAGGATTGATTATACAGTTATCCCTTCTACATAGCAGAGTTAGGGATGCAACATCCCAGTGATCAGGAAAATCCATGTAAAATTTTTTCGGCCTTCCATGCTAAAGAACAAATCTAAATTTTTCTTTTTTATGGAGTACCTTAATTGTATGCCATAGTACCTTAATAGTACCTTATTGTAAAATATGAGTTGATATTATGTAATACAATATTTTATGCATTTCTGAGTTTCTAAACTTTTTCTGTGTCATCTTGTGGCCTTTGCATGTCATTTGCGCTTCTGCAAAAACTCCCTCAAAATTCCCATTTAATTTCTTATACTAATCTGTGATATGTCCAAACTTGGATGGGGAAAGTTGTGATGTGAAAGGGACAACTATACTTAATTTTACTGGCTAATTGGTTCTTGATTGTAATTCTAGCTCTTTTGCCTTTTTGAATATCACATTCCAAGCCCCTCTGCTCCTTTGATGTGAAAGCCCGTAAATCTTGTGTGGCCCTGACTCTACAATATTTGAATTGTTTCTTTCTGGCTGCTTGAAGTTTTTTTCTTTAATCTAGAGACTCTGGAATTTGTTTATAATATTCCTGGGAGTTTTCATTTTGGGATCTCTTTCAGGGAGGGATGAATGGATTCTTTCAAATTTTACTCTACTCTTAGGATCTAAGATATTAGGGCAGTTTTCCTTGATAATTTCTTTTAATATGAAGTCTAGTGTTCTTTTTTATTTTTGATCATAGCATTCAGGTAGTCCAATAAGTTTTTTTTTTTTACTGTCAGAAATAGGTTTATTTTAATTTATTAATTTTAAATTTTCAACATTCATTTCAACAAAATTTTGAGTTCCAAATTTTCTCCCCATCTCTCCCTTCCCCCGATGCCAACGTGCTGAGCATTCTAATTACCCCTACCACCAATCTGCGCTCTCTTCTAACATCCTTCCCTTCCCTTATCCCCAGCTTTTCTTTTGTCCTGTAGGGCAAGATAAATTTCTATACTCCATTACCTGTGTTTCTTGTTTCCCAGTTGTATGCAAGGACAATACTCAACAGTTGTTCCTAAAACTTTGAGTTCCAACTTCTTCTCCTTCCTCCCTCCCCACCCATCCACATTGGGAAGGCAAGCAATTCAATATAGGCTATATATGGGTAGTTTTGCAAATGACTTCCATAATAGTCATGTTATGTAAGACTATATTTCCCTCCATCCTATCCTGTCCCCCATTTCTTCTATTATTTCTTTTGCCCTTGTCCCTGCCCAAGAGTGTTGACTTCTAACTTCTCCTTCCTTCCATTGCCCTTCCTTGCATCATCCCCCCACTCTGCTTATCCCCCTTTCCCCCACTTTCCTGTATTGTAAGATAGATTTTCATACAAAAAGGAGTGTGCATTTTATTCCTTCCTTGGGTCAGATGTGATGAGAGTAAGCTTCACGTTTTCCCTCTTACCTCTCCCCTTTTTCCCTCCATTGAAAAGTCTTTTTCTTGCCTCTTTTATGAGAGATAATTTGCTTCATTCTATTTCTCCCTTTCTCCTCCCAATATATTCCTCTCATCCCTTAATTTCATCTTTTTTAAATATGATCCCTTTGTATTCAACTCACCCTGTGCTCGCTCTCTCTCTCTCTCTCTCTCTCTCTCTCTCTCTTTGTGTGTGTATATAATCCCACCAACTTCTCAGATATTGAAAAAAGTTTCAAGAGTTACAAATATTGTCTTTCCATGTAAGAATGTAAACTGTTTAACTTTAGTAAATCCCTTATGATTGCTCTTTCCTGTTTACGTTTTCATGCTTCTCTTCATTCTTGTGTTTGAAGGTCAAATTTTCTTTTCAGCTCTGTTCTTTTCATCTAGAATGCTTGAAAGTCCTATATTTCATTGAAAGACCATTTTTTTCCCCTGAAGTATCATACTCAGTTTTGCTGGGTAGGTGATTCTTGGTTTTAGTCCTAGTTCCTTTGAATTCTGGAATATCATCTTCCATGCCCTTCTGTCCCTTAATGTAGAAGCTGCCAGATTTTGTGTTACCCTGATTATATTTCCACAGTACTCAAATTATTTCTTTCTAGCTGCTTGCAATATTTTCTCCTTGACCTGGAAACTCTTTAATTTTGCTACAATGTTCCTAGGAGTTTCTCTTTTTGGATCTCTTTTAGGAGGTGATTGGTGGATTCTTTCAGTATTTATTTTGCCCTTTGGTTCTAGAATATCAGGGCAGTTTTCCTTGATGATATCTAGGCTCTTTTTTTAGGTCATGGCTTTCAGATAGTCCCATAATTTTTAAATTGTCTCTTCTGGATCTGTTTTCCAGGTCAGTTGTTTTTCCAATGAGATATTTCACATTATCTTCCAATTTTTCATTCTTTTGGTTTTGTTTTGTGATTTCTTGGTTTCTTATAAAGTCATTAGCCTCCATCTGTTCCATTCTAATTTTGAAAGAACTATTTTTTTCATTGAGCTTTTGGACCTCCTTTTCCATTTGGCTAATTCTGCTTTTTAAAGCATTCTTCTCCTCATTGATTTTTTGAACCTCTTTTGCCAATTGAGTTAGCCTATTTTTAAAGGTAATATTTTCTTCAGCATTTTTTTGGGTCTCCCTTAGCAAGTTGTTGACCTGCTTTTCTTGCATCTCTCTCATTTCTCTTCCCAGTTTTTCCTCCACCTGTTTAACTTGATTTTCAAAATCCTTTTTGAGCTCTTTCATGGTGTGGTCAAGGCTGGGATGGGCTCCTCTCCAAGTCCCGTGCAACAGACCTCTCCCATTGGCCTTTCAGGTCACCCAGGGCTGGAAATCTCCACTTCGTTATTCTGTGGCTTCTGCTGCTCTAGAATTTGTTGAGAGTCTTTCTTTACAGGTATTTTATGGGCTGTGGGGGAAGAGCTAGTGTATGTGCGTCTTTCTACTCCGCCATCTTGGACCTGCCCTTCTAGTCCAATGATTCTTAAATGATTTCCCTTTCATCTGTTTTCCAAACTAGTTGTTTTACTAGTGAGAAATTTCACGTTTTCCCCTCTTTTTTCATTGTTTTATTGTTTCATTGTTTATTGATGTCTTATGGAATCGTTAGCTTTCCCCTTCCTTTAATTTCTAAGGAATCTTCGGTGAGATTTGTACTGTTTTTTTTTTTTTAATTTGGCCAGTTCTACTTTTGAAGGAATTCTTTTTCTTCACTGAATTTTTGTACTTCTTGTTATTAGGTCAGTTCTGTTTTTTAAGGTGTTTTTTTATTTTTTTTTCTTTTTGGTACCTCTTTTATCAAGCTGTTAATTCTCTTTTCATAGTTTTCTTGCATCACTCTCATTTCTTTTCTCAAATTTTACCTACCACTCTTTAACTCTTCCAGAGATTCTTTTTTTTTTCTTTTTGGAGCCTGGTTGTGAAGGACTTTATTTTATTTTTACTTTGTATAGTCATATAGTCATGATTTATTTTTTTAAAATTTATTTATTTTAAAATTTTAAAAAAATAAATCATGACTATATGACTATACAATTTTATTTTTTAGTTTTCACCTTTCACTTCCATAAGATTTTGAGTTCCAGATTTTCTCCCCATCCCTCCCTTTTGCCACCACAAGATGACGTGCAGTCTGATACAGGCTCTACGTATACGTTCATATTAAACATTTTCACATTAGTCATATTGTAAAGAATTAGAACCGATGGGATAAACCTGAGATGTGATCACTGCTCTCCTGTTTTTTTTCTCTATTCTTTATCCTGGAAGGGCTCCTTCTGGTCTCCTGCAGCCACAAGCACTTTTACTCTTCTTTTTCTTGGAACTGTGACCACTATCCCTGCTCCCTTGTGACACTAATGGCATCTCTAATGTCTTTATTCAGTTCTGAGTCACAGTTCAAGTGTGGAAAGGAGTGCTGAGAGTCAGTCAGAAGGTGTATTCAGTGCCAAAAAAGGGTCCCCTATAATCTCTTTCTTAGCAGTTTTTGGACCCTCTTACTGTCTCTGGGCTGAGAACTCCTGAAGGTTCTACTACCCTCTGCTACCGCTGCCACTACTGTCACTGTTTCTGTGACCACATGTGTGGGTTCAGGACAGACCCTCTGCCTGAGGCCATAAACTTCTCCTACTGACTTCCTAAGTTTCTTGGATTGGGAAAAGATCTCACCCTAACCTTTTGTTGGCTCTGCAGCTCCAAAATTTGATTTGAGGGGTTATTTTTAAATTATTTGGAGGGGAATATTGAGAGAGTTCAGCTGGATTGTCTCCTACTCTCTTGACTCAGCCCCCTAGCTTTGAGGTTTAATTGATACTTGTTCCTCTCACCTCTTCCTTATTTTTTTTTTTTTGACTCTTAGACAACCCAGTTATGAGAAAGAACAGGTTCTGTTCCTTCCTTCCTCCTTTCCTACACCAGTAGATTCTGTTTACTCTGCCTTTTCTTTCCCCCTTTCAAGCCTTCTGAACAAAACTAATGCATTCTAGATCCTTTCTTTTTCTTATTTATCCCTTTTATGCCCTTTGAAGACATTTAGGTTCTAAAGAGGGACATTTCTTCTTCCCCTCTAAGCATATTAGCACTTCATCTAGCCACTTCCAGTTGGTCAGATATGATTGCCTTTCTGGGTATCTATTTCTTTTTGGATTTGCATTTGAAAGTTTTTGCCCAGCTCTGGTTTTTTTTTTTTTTATCAGCAATGCTTGAGATCCTGTTTCATTAAAGGTCTATTTTTTTCCCCTGAAGAACTTTGCAGGATAAATTATTTTCAGTTGTAAACCTATATCTTTGGTCTTTTGGAATATTGTATACTAAAATCTCTTCTCATTTATAATAGAAGCTACCAGGTCTTTTGTGATTCTGACTCTGGTTCCCCTATATTCAAACCTTTTCTATCTGCTTGTATTTTTTGTTTGCTTTTTGGTTATGATATTATGATATTCCTGGGACTTCTCTCCTTGGGATTTCAGGAAGTAATCAATATATTCTTTCTATTTTTATTTTTACCTGCTAGTTCTTATATATGTAGGCAGTTATTTTTGAGTTTTTGAAATATCATTTTGAGGCCTTAAAAATTGTTTTTTAGGGAATAGTTATTATTTTTCCTTGACCTGTTTCTAGGTGATTTTTTGGGATAATAGATTTCACATTTTCTTGCGTTTTTTTCAGCCATTTGATTTTGTATAATTTCTTGTTTTCTTATGAAGTCATTAATTTCAGTTTTGTTCATTTGAATTTGGGTAAGGTTTAACACTTTCTGTTATAAGCTATTTACTTTTCCAATTCCTTCCTTCAGAGCCTTTATGTCTTGCTTAATTTCATTTTTAAAATTTCTTGTTTCTTTCCTCCTGGGCATTCATGCTGCCCTTATGGGAAAAAAAATGGTTTTTTTTTTTGTTGTTGTTGTTTGTTTTGTTTTTTAGTATTTTCAGTTATGAAGTTATCCAGATATCCAGCATAGGAGATAGTGTAGAGTGTCTCTGCATCTATAATAATTCTTTGATAGCCTGCTTGTTTGGTTTTCTTATCTCTCAAGCTTTAGTTATTGGCTTTGCCCCAGGTCAAGGTCCCAGTGCCTGCTGTGCTTTTGGGTAGGATAGTCAGCCCTCCTTAGTCTTGAGCAATACTGACCTCTATCTCTATAGTATGGGTCTACGATGAGTACTGTTAGATTTTTTTTAAAAATGTATTTAATTTATTTTTTTTAATGTTCTACAATCACTACCATAAAACTTAGATTTTAACCCCCCCCTACACCTACTCCCCTCCTCCCCCCTCCCTCCCCAAGACGGCATACAATTTAATTCTATATAGGATCTACATATACTTTCCTGTTGAATATGTTTTTACTATAGTCATGCTACGTAAATGAACTGAAATAAATGGAATAAATCATAACAAATCAAAACATAATACACAAACACACACACACACACAAACATGATCTGCTGCATTCTGCGAATAAATTCCATAGTTCTTTCTCTGAGTGTGGAAGGCATTTTGCCTTAGAAAACCATTGGGAATTTTTTTTTAAAGTTCTTGCATTATTGTGAAGTTCCAGGTCTACCAGAAAAAACTCGCATACTGTGGTTGTTGCTGTGCACAAAGTTCTCCTGGTTCTGCTCCCTTCGCTCAGCATCAGATCATCCAAGTCCTTCCAGGCCTCCCTGAAGTCTTCTTGTTCATCATTTCTTATGGCGCAATAGCACTCCGTTACATTCATATACCATAATATATTCAGCCATTCCCCAGTTGATGGGCATCCCCTTGACTTCCAGTTTTTGGCAGCTACAAAGCGTG
The DNA here is from genome assembly GCA_028658325.1 of Potorous gilbertii. Lineage (NCBI taxonomy): Eukaryota > Metazoa > Chordata > Mammalia > Diprotodontia > Potoroidae > Potorous > Potorous gilbertii. The sequence continues at coordinate 143,921 of JAQQSK010004403.1, forward strand.
CTGCTGTAAATATTTTTGTACAAGTTGGACCCTTTCCCATTTTTATGATCTCTTGGGGATACAGACCTAGTAATGATACTGCTGGGCATGCACATTTTTGTAGCCCCTTGAGCATAGTTCCAAACTGCTCTCCAGAATGGTTGGATGAGCTCACAGCTTCACCAACAAGTTTTAACTCTCCCACATCTCCAATATATATCATCTTTCTGTTTTGTCATATTAGTCAATCTGATAGGTGTGATGTGGTACCTCAGAGTTGTTTTGATTTGCATCTCTAATCAAAAATGATTTAGAGCATTTTTTCATATGATTATAGATACCTTTAATTTTTTCCTCTGAAAATTGCCTGTTCATATCTTTTGACCATTTATCAATTGGAGAAAGAGTACTGTTAGATTTTAAGGCCTTTTTGGAACCTTGTGGTTCACTTTGTTCGATCTCCAGAGTCTTTTGTGGTGTTAGAATAAAGTTCTAGGTATATTGAAACCAGACCCTGGGTCTCCAAAATGAGGATAGTAATACCCTCCCAGAGTTGTTAATATAAAATGAAATAATATTTGTAAAAGGCTTTTTGCAAATCGTACAGCACTCTGTAAATGCTAGTAGATACCATTATCTTCTCTTAAGTTATAGACCATAACTTGAGTAAGTTTCTGCTCAAAGAGTTTCATATAGGGATGAAGTCATAGTTTTGTTCCTCCCCCTCCCCCTCAGTAAAGCTCATGGAGGCATTGCCTCTTAAAGGCATTAGTAGATAGAGTATGGGCTATGCTGATAAAAATGTTAAATATCATTTTTGAGTGATGATGTGACAGTGGAGACTTTACGGAAATCTGTGGCATTTGTGTGGAGGGTGGATTGAAGTGAGGAGAGACTTGAAGCAGGTTAAAAGCCACTACAGTAGTTGAGTAAAGAGACAATGAGGGTCTAAACTATGATGGTGGTAGAGAGAAGGGCTCCATCCAGTTCTGAGAGATGTTGTATGATTGCTTTAATACGATATTTTAAGGATATCTAGAACTGTCCTATGATGACCTCTTTCTCCCTAAGACCATCACTACTACTCTTCTTATTTATTTTAAAAGGTGTTAACTATTGTAGAGAATTGTTGGGATACAGTAGCATAAAGCAGAAGAAATTTATGTATTATCTAGATCTTCACTCACTCGTAGCCTCTGATGACCTGTTACCGGGATTAACTTTTTCTTTCTAGTGTCTCTCTTTTGATTCCTCTTCTCCCCACCCCATCCCTCCTTCTAGACCAATGGTGTCAAATGTCAGAACTTTGGGTACCATGGCCATCAATACATACATGATGATCCATGCAGGCTTTATATTTAGTTTTAATATATATTATGTTTGTTTTATTGTATTTTTATTTACTTTGTTTAAATATTTTCCAATTACATTTTAATCTGATTTCAGAGCCGCAAAGCCAACACCTTTGTTTTGGACTGCTCTTGGTTTTCACATGTTAATGCTGAACTTGTGCAGACACTCTGTCAGCTTAGCCCACTGTAACTCAACTCCTGAGCTCAAGAAATCCACCAACCTTAGCCTATAGTGCCATACCAGGCTGAAATGAGATTGCTGAAGTATAATGCGTTTTGATACTCTCAGAAAAACCTGGAAAGACTTATATGAACTGATACAAAATGAAATGAGCAGAGCCAGTAGAACATTGTATAGAGTAATAGCAATAATGTATGATGATCAACTGTGAATGACTTAGCTATTCTCAGCAACACTATAATCCAAAACAGTTTTGAAGGACTTAAGTGAAAAATTCTATCCATCTCCAGAGAAAGAAGTGGTAAGAGTCTGAATGCAAATTGAAGCATACTTTTTCTTGACTTTATTTTTCTTGGGGTTTTTTTTTTTTTGGTCTATGCTTTCTTTTGCAACATAACTAACATAGAAATGAGTTTTGCCTCACTGTACATGTATAATCTGTATTAAATTTCTTGCCTTCTCAAAGAGAGGAGGAGGGGAGGGGGGAAGGAGAGAATTTAGAATTCAAAAATTTTTAAAAATGAGTGTTAAAAATTGTTTTTACATGTAATTGGGGTAATATTAAATTGTAAAGTTGCAAAAATAAAAATAAATTAGAGGTGTGTCAAAGTACATTCCATTCCATAAAGGTTTGGGGTCATTAAAGGCTTATTTTGAGAATCTGAGAAATCATTTTCTGTGACTTCCTGCGTATCCCATTGATCATCTCTTTCTACCTCTTTGTCCTTGGGCAAGTCTCTTAATTTCTCTAGGCTCCGGTTTGTTCCTTTCCTAAGTGAGAGAGATTGGGCTAAAATTTTAGGCTTTCTAATTTAGATCTGCTCTAAGTATATCAAGGACTCATCAACAATTTCTTTGTGCTAGAAAAAGTGGGGGACAGAATATATAGAGCTGTAGAACTGTTTGGGATTACAACTCAAACCCCCATACATTTCCTTCGGTATGAGTAAAATGGTGTTTTGGGGAGTAGTCTCTGAATGTATCACTTTGAATATGACTGTAGCTTAAAATCTTGTTTGTATTGTATCACATAATATTTAAATTTGTTACGAACTTTCACAGCTGCTAGGTTTAAGGATCTATCATAAATGTTCATTTTATGAAAGTAATTAATATTTTAACAGGTGGAGGTATTTTATGTTAATAAGAATATTATGCCATGAGGACAGTTGAGCCACTTTGTTTCCTACATAATTTAATCCCAGTATCAATGGAATATTCTTAATAACATATTTATATTATAGTCTTACCATCATTTTTGAAAATGTCTATTTTGATAAATATTTTCTGGTTACACTTAAAACATTTTTTAACAATCATTTAAAAATTTTTGAGTTCCATGTTCTCTCCTTTTTTCCCTTCCTTGTCTTCCCTACCCCTTGAAAAGACAAGATCTATATCAGGAAAACTTGCTGTAAAATTTTCCCCAGTTTTTGCTATTCTAATTTTGACTGAATGTTTTATTTGTGCAAAATCTTTTTAATTTCATATTATTGAAATTATTTCCCATGATTCTATCTTGTTTGGTCATAAACTTTTCCTTTACCATCTGACAGATACATTTTTCCATGCTCCCCTAATTTACTTAAGATGCCGCCCTTTATGTCAAATTATGCACCCTTTTTGACCTTATCTTGGTATATGTTGTAAGGTATTGGTCTTTGCCTAGGGTCTGCCAAACTGCTTTTCAGTTTTCCAGCTATTTTTGTCAAATGGTGAGTTTTTGCCCCAAAGGTTTGCATCAGTATGCTCAGATCTGTGCACATTTTACTTTAAAAGACATAAGTCAACTGATCCACTGGAGGACAACCAGAATACCTTGAATCTGTGACATTTGAGGATATATTGGAGGAGTTGGAGATGTTTAGCTTAAACAAAAAGCTGAAAGGGATTAGATTTATTTGTTTCTTGCGGGGAGGATTGAGGGAGGTGACAGGAACTATGAGTGAATGTGAGATAAATCTCCTTTATCTCAGGAAGAACTTTCTAATGATTCAGACTGGCCAAAAGTAGAATCTGCTGCCATGAGAAAGTTGTGATTTTCTCCGTCATGTAGAGTTTGTGTATATTTTTGTAGAGATTCCTTGTTGTATTTGGAATTCCCTCCTAACTCTAAAAATCTCTGATTCTGTAACTTTAACTGAGGGGTACACTGTTACATACAGGAAACCTTTGGCCTTTCTCGTGTAGCCAAGAGAAAATGCAGCAAGGTTCAAAGGAAAATAGGAAGGAAAAGCACCATGGTCAGGTTGACTTGTGTGGGAGATCTCTTTCCACTCTTCTCCCTTGTACTTGATCACTTAATCAGTTGATCTTTTGTTATGATAGAAATTGAGAGTATAGATTATGTGCCCACCCAGGACGTCATCAAATACAAACTGCCTCTTTATTTTCCCCTCTCTGTCGGAAGTTCTTAACCTTTTTGGGGGAACTAATTATGTTTGAATGCATTTATCAAAACAAAAAAAGTTTACAGAACCCCAAGTTAAGAACTTCTGCCCCAGGTATTTTGTCATGCCAGAAAAAAAGATTCCTTGGCACTAAATCTGCTCCCTTATTTCAGTCCAACAAATACATAATAAGAATTTAGCACTTGCCTTGCTTAGAAGTTTGCAAAGCTAAATATCTTCTTTATCTTTCTTTTTTCTACCCAATGCTGTTTTTCATAAGGATGTATTTCCTATTTTGTTTGAAGTCAGTGCAGTTAAGTAGATGCAATTTTGATTTGGTGACTGCTGGACTTTATTCATTGTCTGTAGTAGCTGCAAATATGCTATTACAAAATGATATTCTTCTTGCATAGATTCTCAAGTGAAGTAAGAAAAATTTTACTAACATTTTTCTGGGTAAGGTATGAAAAAATTTTCCAGCATGCAAACAGTAATGCTTTAAATGCTTGTTTTCTTTTCAGAAGTCAATGAAAGGATTCCTTTTCGCTAAGCTATATTATGAAGCTAAAGAATATGATCTTGCTAAAAGGTAAGGCAACATTTTTATACAATGTGAGAAGATTTTAAGTTTTTACAAAAGATAGCTTTTATATTTTAACTGTTTTACTATACCTGCCTACATCAAAGTATAACTAATATTGGTATATTCACAAAAAACTTCTTGGCTTGTTAAAGATTCGACATGATTTCTTTTAATCTTTACCTCCCTTACCTAGGAGGGGTTAGTGTCAGCAGTTCCATAAGGGCCTCCAAATCATTAACAATTAGTATGTCCTTATGTATTCTAACTTTTGAAAATTTATTCTCTATATAGTACATATGATAACTTTTTAATCAAAATATTTAACTGAAATACTGTTTCTTAACTTTTCTGAATAGATTGAATTTTATTGTTGACTGATTGATTTACAAAAACATGATTACAAATATTCCATTGTATTTAAATTAAGTGGATTTGTAGTGAGAAACAAGAATCAGTGATGACATGATTTAAAATTGACCATTGCAATAAGTATTCTAGATAAATTTACTTTATCAGGTTTCTACAACATATAGCCCCCAGGCAATTTATGGCCTGCCGAAGGAGTTCAGGCTGCCCACAGAAAAATGTAGGATTGCCATTGTGCACTCTTCTGTTTGTCACATGACCTGTGGTAACTAACCATCATCAGTCGGTTGCTAGTTGGCTGAAGAACTTTAGCCTGTTTTAATTTTGACCCCTACCTAATGCCAAATTGTGAAGCTCTGAGCTATATTTTACTTTTTTATATTTAGTCATAGTCTTTGAAAATTCTTTTCTAGGGGGAAATTCAATTATTTATGCTCTATTGCTAGCAGAAGTATAGTTAATAGAAAATGGTAGTTTACCTTAATTGGATAGACATGTAATCTAGGAATTCGCTTACAATCTTGCCCCTTGGTTCACCTTTTGAGTGTTCCTATTATTGTACTAGTGACTCTGTCACTTCTCACGTTAATGTTAAAAGGTCAGATTAAAGTAAATTACTACTAAAAGACCTACTGAAGTAGAATTTTCTACATGCTTCTCTGGTTCATACCTGGTCATTGTTTTAGTTTAAGTAACTTTTTCTTCAAATTTATTTTGGGCCATGTAAAATAAAATCACATATTTCAAGACACCAATGGTGCAGATACGCCTCGGTTGCAACTTAAACCCTCTAGAACAAGGTTTCTGAACTCTGGGGCACTATGAGCGTGGATGGGCAAAGAAAAATCACAGCTCCATTTTCACTAACCTCAAATTGAAATCTAGCATTTCCTTCATTGAAAACAAAATAGGCCACATTATTCTGGGAAGAGGTTTATAGAATTTAACAGACTCCCAAATGGGTCAGTAACATAAAGAGTAACAAGACTTGTCTAGAACATGATAGAGAACCAAGAATTAAGTGGGAGGAGAACCTATGAGCAGCAGATTTAGCTGGTAAAGCCTCTGCACTGTAAATGACATTGGAAAGACTCTCTATCTCATGCCTATTAGATTTTTCTTTTATAAAAGTTTTTATGATGTCAATTATAATGTTCATTTGTGAACATAGCCTTCCCCTTTTCCCAGTGAACCATCCCTTATAACAATAACAAAGAAAGGAAAGAAAGACATTTTCAGTAAAATTAGCCAGCATTTCGATGAAGTCTGTCAGCATGTCCTTATGGGTTCCATATCCATAGTCCCCCTTTTTCTGCAGGAAAGGAATGAGGTACATTTTTCATCTCTCTTCTGGGGCTAAGCTTATTCCTTATAATCATACTGTATTGAGCTAAGTGTTTTTGTTCTTTTCACTTACGTTGTTATTATATATGTTTTTTCTGGTTTCTGCATACTTCTCAAAGCATTAGTTCATAGAAATCTTCCTGTGTTTGTTTGAATTCTTCAGTCATCATTTCTAAGAGGTAATAGTATTCTAGTACACTCATATACCATATATATTGTTCAGCTAGTTTAATTAATGGTGCCTACTAATTCTTATATGTAGTTCTAATAAACTTGGATATTTGCTTTCCTAGAGAGACAACATTGTATAATGTAAAGAACAGTGACTTTGTGACAAAAGACTTGTCTTCAAGTTCTGACTCCAGCTTCTGCTGGTTGTGTGTTCATTAGGAAGCAATCCCCAATCCCCCAATCCCCTGTACCATCTGTAAAATTGGGATGTTGTCACGTTCTTTTCTCTTTAGTATGAGAGTCTGAACTCATGGATAGTAGTGAAATCTTGGAGGTAAATTGGGTAAATCTTAGAAATTGTTTGGGATACAGAGGCCTTGACTCCTATGTCTTTGCCTAATGGTAAGCATTGGTCTTCTTCGTCAGAGAGGAATGACACAATCATCTGTTCCCCAAGAAAATAACCTTCTGTGGTTTTATTTTTTTTCCCTTTTCTGGGTATTTCCCCAGCCAGTTACTTGACTTCTGAGAGTCCTTTCCACCCTGCCCCCCCAGATCCACCCAGCTAGTGCTTGGGGTCTGAGATTCAAATGCTGCTCCCCAGCCTCAGGGCTTTCGATGGCTGACTGGCTGCTATTCAGGGTAAGATTAAATCAAGTTCTCAGGTGGGGGCAGGGCCACCTCCCAGGCTCAGTTCCCTCAGGGGGTTTATGCAGAGACCTTTCCATAATGGAGCTCCTGCTGAGCTCCTGCCTGCTCTGGGAGCCTCTGGCCGCCTGCTGCCTCTGCCACTGTCACTGCTGCTGCCTCTGCTGCTGCCTCCCAAGGGGGCCTGAGTCATTGAGATACCCTGTTCCCCTCTCAGCCCGTCTCTCTCACTGACCTGTGCGTCTGTGGGTGGAGGGACCTTCACGGCCGCTGGAGATACCGTCCCTGAAGTCTGTTCAGATCTGCTCACTCCTCTCAGTGCTGTGCGGCCAGGGCAGGGGTGGGCTCTGCTCCCGTCTGGTGCGTGATGGACTTTTGGGGTCAGTTTTTCAGGGCTCTCTGGAACGGAAATCTCCTTCACCCTGTTGCTGCGTGGCTCCACTGTTACCGAATTTGTTGGGAGTTCTTTTTATAGATAATTATGGGCTGTGGGTTCGGAGTTAGCATATGTGAGGCTTTCTACTCCGCCATCTTGGCTCCGCCCCCTAAATCTTAGCAATTGATTGGAGACCAGTGGGAGGGAAAACTTATTTCCATCTTGAGTGATAGTTACTTTAACAGAAACAGGAAAATCAGGAGGAGGAGCTTTTTCAGGTGAAGATGAATTTGGTTTTAGACTTGTTGAGTGAGCTACTCCAGTAGGTCAACCAGGTCTTAATGACTAGTAGGCACTTGAAGTTTCAGAACTGTCATACAAGGACAGAACCTGGGACAGTAGAGATAAGGGAAGGTTGAGATTGTAAAAGGGAGGAAAAGAAGACTACTGAATATCTACATTTAGGAGTGGGAAGGGAAATGGAGTGATCAGAGATACAAAAACTAAGAGGCAAAACAGTTTTAAGACAGAGGAATTGTTGAATGATAACCCCTTGTTTCACGGAGTTTGTTAAGGAAGGTCACTCAGGGAGTGATCTATGGAGGTTGTGTCCCTTTTGTTGCTTGAAATTTTATTGTTAAGAACACCAGATTGGGAATCAGGAGACCTTGTTTTATAGTGCATTCTCTGCCACTAAATAATATTTTGACTTTGGACAAATCATATATTGTCTATGAATGACTTGAACTTAGATTGTCTCTAAGATCCCTTCCACCTGTGAGATTTTGTGATATTAGATTCACCAGTTCTTCACACTTCAAAGTTCCTAAGCCTAAAAGAAATAATTTTCAAGTCATAGCTTGTCATGCAGATATATGCCTCTCACACCTGCCTAAACATTCCTTTTAACAAAGTATTAAAAAAAAAAAAAAGGAAGGGAAAGGCAGTCCAGCAATTAGGTATTTGAAAGTATATAAGGACTAGGCCTAGAAGACACTCAGATTGGGACTAGGTGATATATTCCATTTTAATGGTGAAAGAATTTTTTAAAAATTATTTTATTTATTTTCAGTGTTCTACAATCACTTCCATATATCTTAGATTTTCCCCCTCTCTCCTTTTCCCCCCTCCCTCCCTAAGACAGCATGCAATCTTATATAGGTTCTAAACATTCATTCCTATTAAATACATTTTTCACCTTAGTCATATTGCATAAAAGACTTAAAACGAATGGGGGAAACCATAAAATAAAACAAAACATAACACAAGAGAAAATGGTCTGCTTCATTTCTGTAATCCAGTTCCACAGTTTATTCTCTGGATGTGGAAGGCGTTTTGCCATTGGGAATTTTTTAGGTCCTTGTATTGCTATGGAGGGCTACTAAGTCTACCAGAAAAGTTCCTTATACACTGAAGTTGTTGCTGTATACAAAGTTCTCCTGGTTCTGCTCCTTTCGTTCAGTATCAGTTCGTATAGGTCCTTCCAGGTCTCTCTGGAGTCTTCCTGTTCATCATTTTTTATAGCATAATAGTATTCCATTACATTCACATACCACAACTTGTTCAGCCATTCCCCATTTGATGGCCCTTCATTTCCAGTTTTTGGCCACCACGAAGAGAGCTGCTGTAAATATTTTTGTACATGTGGGACCCTTTCCCATTTCTATGATCTCTTTGGGATAGAGTCCTAAAAGTGATATTGCTGGGTCAAAGGGTATGCACATTTTTGTAGCCCTTCGGGCATAATTCCAAATTGCTCTCCAGAATGGTTGGATGAGCTCACAGCTCCACCAACAAGTTTCAACTCTCCCACAACTCCAATATTTATCATCTTTCTGTTTTGTCATATTAGTCAATCTGATAGATGTGATGTGGTACCTCAGAGTTGTTTTGATTTACATCTCTCTAATCAATAGTGATTTAGAGCATTTTTTTCATATGACTGTAGATAGGTTTAATTTCTTCCTCTGAAAACTTCCTGTTCATATCCTTTGACCATTTATCAATTGGAGAAGACTTGTATTGTTGTACATTTGACTCAGTTCTTTATATATGTTAGAAATGATGTCTTTATCACAGACATCAGTTGCAAAAATTCTTTCCCAGTTTTCAGCTTCTCTCCTAATCTTGGTTGCATTGGGTTTGTTTGTACAAAAACTTCAATTTAATGTAATTAAAATTATCCATTTTGTACTTCCATAATGTTCTCTATCTCTTGTTTGGTCAAAAATTTCTCCATTCTCCGTAAATCTGACAAATACACTCTTCCTTGCTCCCCTAATTTGTTTATAGTATCCATCTTTATACCTATATCCATTTATATACCTATATATACCTATGTCCATTTATACCTATATCCATTTGGACTTTATTCTTGTGTATGGTGTCAGACATTGGTCTATGCCTAGTTTCCCCACTCTTGTTATTCAATTTTCCTAGCAATTTTTATCAGTGAGTTCTTATCCCAGAAGCTGGGATCCTTGGGTTTATCAAACAGTAGATTGCTATATTCATTGACTACTTACTGTGTCTTGAGTACTTCACCTATTCTACTGGTCTACCCCTCTGTTTCCTAGCCAGTACCAAGTGTTTTTGATAATTGCTGCTTTATAATACAATTTGAGATCTGGTAGGGCTAGGCTACCTTCTCTAGTATTTGTTTTCATTAGTTCCCTTGATATTCTGAACCTTTTGTTCTTCAAGATGAATTTTGATATTATTTTTTCTAGCTCTAGAAAATAATTACCTGGTAGTTTGATTGTGTGTGTGTTCGTCCTTTATTGCTGAAGAAGACCATGCCATCGGAGAAATAATGCCATGACTTGCACTTGACTTTGTTTTTAAGTGAGGGAGAGCTATGCAGGTCACCAGCCTTATTTCTCCTCCAGAATCACTTGAATCCAGTGACCTGATGAATCCAGTGAATTCATCAGGGTGACTGGAGATGAACCAGGATGAGACAATTGGGGTTAAGTGACTTGCCCAAGGTCATACAGCTAGTGCATGTCAAGTGTCTGAGGTGAGATTTGAACTCAGATCCTCCTGACTCTTGCACTGCTGCTCTATCCACTGGACCACCTCACTGCCCCAGTAGTTTGATTGGTGTGGTACTGAATAAGTAAATTAATTTAGGTAGAATTGTGGTGAGAGAATTGATGGAGGGAAATGTGAAGTGACTTTTCCAAGGTTACATAGCAGCTACAGGACTAACAACTCTATCTGGTACTCTTTTAAGTCTCACTGTACAGCTGTATATAAATGCCATATTATATGAGCTATAATTTTCAATTACATTGAAAATTTCCACTTTTCCAAACCTCTGGTTCTGTCAGAATCCTTGGTCAAGATATTAAATCTATCTTCAGTTTAAACTTAAAATATATTGAGATAATCACTTTTATTCATTGAGCTTTATTTCATTCCAGTTTGACTTCTCTAAGATCAATCAGAACCTTGGCCTTTGATATAACTTTCAGATTGTCTGAGGTTACTGAGTCATATATACGTGTCTTTCTGTCTCTCTCTCTCTCTTTCTCT
>JAQQSK010004403.1:154947-250518 GCA_028658325.1 Potorous gilbertii
ACATGAACTCGTAAGAGAGAGCAGCATATATTCCAAAAAGTATTTCAAAATTCTGATTAATTTTAGAGTTCAGACTCTGGTGAAGAGGGAGGGGGAAAATGTGAAGGTTGAATATTTCTGTTTTTTATGTTTTCAGCATTGGGTAGATTAATTTGAAACTAATAAGAAGGGTTTTGATTTTATAAGCTATTCATATTATCCTTCACGAATAATTTTGATTTACAGCTGTTGGTCACTTAGTTAAGTAAATAAAATAGTATGGTAACCAAGAGATAATTAAAAAAAAATTTAGACTTAAGCAGCAGAACTCAAATACAGAATAGAGAAAAGAAAAACATCATAAATTTAAATATTGAAATTTAAATACAAAGAAAAGGAAAAAAAATGTGTCATGTGCATAGTAGAACAATGAAAGGATTTAAAATATACAGCAGTACATTTTCATTTCAAGAAACCTGTATTGCATTGTGAGTTATCCATCTTTTGTTTGCTTCCTTGTACGTTTTCTTTTGTTTTCTGCTGTGTACTTTTAATTTTGTTCTTTTTCCCCCCATTCCTCCCCCCTCCCCACTTCAAAGTCTACAATTATATGTATGCATGCATTTATATATAGCTATATACATATATACACGTACATAAACACGTACTTTGCCTAACAAATTCTATTCTTGATCTTTGTTTATGTTTGTGTATCTCTTACTTTCTGTTGTTCCTGACTCTTCTACTTCACTTCTACCCTCTACCTTGCCTTTCTATTACTTAGCCTGCTCCACCCATTCCTCCCGTCTTCTCATTCCCATACATCTAAACACCCTTCTATTAACTCCTTCAGCCTATTCCTTCACCTTCCCCTCTAGAGACCCCTTCCTTATCTTTCTAAAAATCTCTCCCTTATCCTCTTATTCCCATTGATCTAAACATAAACACCCTTCTACGTCCTACTTAACTTACTCCCTCACTCTCCCCTCTAGAGATCTCTCCTTTATCCTCTCCCTTCACTGTTCCCTTATCATTTTATTTCTTCTGAATTTAGAAGACTTTTTATACTCTTCTAGATACATATGTATTGTTCTCTCTTAAACTCCGGATGAAAGTAGGTTACCAGAACTACCAGCTCTCCTTCACATCTGATTCCTCTGTGTTGATTCTTTCCCTTGCACCTCTTTTTTTATAACATAATTACTCTTTTTAGCTGTCCCTAAACAGTTTTACTTTTTAAAGTGATATCAGTCACATCTTCAGTCTTTCTTATGAACTACCCAGTTATTAATCATGGTCTCAGATATACGTTTTAAATTTTACATACATAAAAGATAAATGGTCTGTCTTTATTGAATCCCTGTAATCGCTTTTTGGTGTGTACCTTATATTTCTCTTGGCTTTGTATTGTCAAGTCTTCTGTTAAGTTCAGGTTTTTGTTTTTTGTGTTTTGTTTTTGTTTTTTTTTTTTTTTCAAATAAAATCTGAAAGTTTGACAGTTGATCAAATGTCCATTTTTTTCATCAAAATTATGCTTAACTTTGCTAGGTATGATATTTTTGGCAGCCTAGTTCTTTTGCTCTTTGACATGTAGTGTTCTAAGACCTGCAGTCCTTTAGTGTCTTCACAGCTAGGTCTTCTGTGATTCTTACTGTGGCACCATCATATTTAAATTGTTTTTTTTCTTGTTGCTCTTTAATATTGTATCCTTGACCTGGAAGTTTCAGAAGAGGTAAAAATTGAAATGTATTAGGTTAGTAGTAATTTCTTTTTGTTCCAAGTAAGCTAGAGACTGTTCTGTTGTCTTTTATAGGTTAGAGCTGCATTAAATTTATGTGTTTTAAAAGCCTTTTTAAATTCAATGTTTGAATTATTTCCTAGATATATATCTACTTACCTTAATGTACAAGAAAGGGATCCCAAAGCACACAAGTTTCTGGGTCTTCTCTATGAAACTGAGGGAAACATCGACAAGGCCGTTGGATGTTACAAGGTGTGTAACAAGTGTTGATTAGCATGTGAATTCTGATACTATGTTATGCTAATATCACTACTGTTTTTATTTTTAATGTTATATGCTACTTTTGGGGGGAGCTGTAGTTGTTAGAGGTACATGATGTATTATATCGAACATTGGAGTCAGGAAGACTCAAGTTCTGCCTCTAATTCGAATGAGCTGTGTCGCAAATAATTTAACCTCTTAATGTCCAGGCAACTCTCTAAAATATAAATTCCCCAAATTGTTGAAATCATAGGTCTCGAACAAAACCATACGCATATTTTAAAAAAGCTTCAGAACACCATTTATAAAAATAAAAGATATTTTGAAAAATTATGAGTAAATGAAAATATTTGGGTAGGTGTGTATATATTATGGTTTAGTTGATATGACATAACAAGTTATTAGAACTGTTCTTTAAATTCTTTGGTATAGCTTTATACCAAAGCTCTGTAGAAGTAAAATATTAAGATTTCCAATTTGTCTCGACATATATTTTTGTGATATTTTTAATTTCGATTCTTTTGTCTGGATAAAGATACTTTTTATTTTAAACATTGAACAAAAGAGCAAAATACTGCTTTTAAAGGATAACTGTTGTATTTTCATTTCAGGCTTAACTGATTTCACTAACTTTGAAGTGCCAGTTTTTCTAGGATTATTTAAGTACAATTATTTACCTAGGATTCAGTGGATTTGTAAGTTGTTGTCTTATATATATGCTTCAGAGTTATTTGTTCGTTTGTTAATGTTCTTTTTTTTTAATTGCCAGCGTTCAGTAGAATTAAACCCAACACAAAAAGACCTTGTGCTCAAGATCGCAGAATTGTTGTGTGAAAATGATGTTACTGATGGAAGGGCAAAGTACTGGGTTGAAAGAGCTTCTAAGCTTTTCCCTGGAAACCCTGCAATCTATAGGTTGAAGGTAAACATCTTGTTTTTTAATTAAATGAAAATTATTAATTTTTTGTTCTTAAATACCAAAAACCACTTCCATATATGCAGTAGAACAGAAACACATTGCATAGGAAATCATGACTCTAATTTCATACTGTTTGCTTTTAGAAATATACATGTCCACACATATGCATATATATACTTTCATGTGTATATATGCACACACACGCATATATGTTCTGCATATTACTTTCAAAGGTATTCTTCTTGTCTCTGCTTCCTCCTGAAGTTTGTTCTTTTCTGTTTGGGGCATTAAAAATGTTTCAATAGCCTTCTTTTTTTTTTTTAAATGGCAACAGTATTACAGAGCTCTCACTTCCAAGAGAGGGCAAAAAGAAACCCTTCCCATAAATAAGTACAGTCTAGCAAAATGAGTCCACACAATGACCACATCCAAAAATGTATGTCCATTTCTGCACCTTGACTCCATTCTCATCGTCATCACATTTCATTTCTTTGATCACAATTCTTAAGAGTTTCAAAACTTTTTTCTTAACAATGTTGTCTTTGTATATATGTTGTTATCCTGCTTCTGCTCACTTTACTTTGTATCAATTTATGTTTCCCATAATTCCGATAAATCTTTTTTTTTGTCATTTCTTAATGGACAGTAACATTCCATTAGTTGATTTACTACATCTTATTTAGTCATTCCTCAATTGTTCTTTCCCTTTTAATCTTGTTCTTTATTATCAGGGAATTGGTTTTTCTTCTAACTGTTCCCTCTCTAGTATTAGCTTCCTCATTTGCCTCTGCTTTCTTGCTTATTTTTTTGTTGGATTTCATATATTTCTACACCAAACTGTGAGTGTTCATGTGTTCAACCTTCCTTTGTTTTATTTAAATAAGAATGATGTTTTATCTGATGTTTATTTCCCTGTTGTTTCCTCTATGTTTGTGTATTCTCCCCGTACACCTCAATCATGAGAAATAGAAGCCTTTCAACTGTGATGTGTTCCTTTTACCCTCCTTTCTCTATCCTCTTTTTAAACCCTCCAAACAAAAGTGATCCATTCCCCAGACCCTCTGTCTCCTTTATTTACCTCTTTCAATACCATTTTGAAGACATTCAGGTTCTAAGGGGACACTTCTTTCTTATCCCTCATTAGAGTGTTAGCACATAGTTCCTTCCAGTTGGTCAAATAAATTTTTGTTACTCTTGATTCTTTTTGCTTGTATTTTAAAATTTTTGTTTATCTCTGATCTTTTCCTCAATAATTCTTGTAAATCCTCTGCCTATTAAATGTCCATTTGTCCCCCTGTAGATTTATTCTCAGCTTTGCAGAGATTTTTTATTTTCAATTGTAACTGTGTATCTTTGTATTCTAAAATTTCATCTTTTATACCAGAAGCAGCCAGGTCTTGTGTGATCCTTACTTTAATTCCTTAGTACTTCAGCTCCTTCAGACATAGTATGTACTTATTAATTTGATTTGTCTGCTTGCAATACGTGTGTGTGCGCGCACGCATGACTGTGTGTGTCTGTCAGCGTATCTACTACGAAGCCTTGTGTGTGCGCGCGCGTGACTGTGTGTGTGTCTGTGTATCTACTACGAAGCCTTGTGTGTGTGCGCATGCGTGACCGTGTGTGTCTGTCTGCGTATCTACTATGAAGCCTTGAATTTTGTCTGTGACAAGCCTGGGGTTAATTACTTTTCTTCCAGGAGATAATCTTTGGATTCTTCTTGTCTTCACTCTGCCATTTGGTTTTAGTAGATAGTTGTGTAGTGTCAAGGCTTTCTGTCAAGGCTTTCTGTCACAACTTTCAGGAATTCTGATGATTCTTAAAATTGTTTCATCTTGTCCAGTAGCAGATGTCTTTTATTCTTTTTTTCTTAATCTTTTGATATTGTAGTATTTCATGTTTCATGGAATAATTAATTTCAATTTGGTCTATTCTAATTTTACTTGGATAAAGTTTAACCCTTTTTCTTGTAAACTATTCTTCCAATCTTTCCTCTGGGACTTCCAGTTTATCTTTTATTTCTTCTAGGAATTAATATATTCTTGTGGAAAATACATTTTATCTTTTGAATTTGTGCTTAGATAGTTAGGGCATTATTTTCTCGTAAGTTGAATTTTTGGACTTCTCTTCATCTAGCGATAATTTTTTTTATAGTTGTTGGTGTTTTCTTTGATGACTCACCTCTTCATTCTTACGTCTTGAACTGTGGCTTTGGACCAGGGCTGGGATCAACCTTCTGCTGCACCTCGTGGTGGTTGTCTCTGGTCCTAATTAGGTTCATTTGGGTTCCTGTGACCTCCACCTCTTGGAGTTAGCCCCTCCTCTTCAGATAGCTCCACTCTTGTCTTTGAGTATTTGATTTTTAAGAGCTCTGAATTTTCGGGGTCCTCTGTGTTATCTCAGAACAAAGTACTGGGGACTTTGGAGCCCTGGGTCATTCTGGTCTGAGCACTAATCCTTCCTGGAGTGATCATATGCTGTTCCTGGGGTTTCCTAAGGTCCACAATCCAGGTTTCCCTCTGCTCTGGGCAATAATGTATTTATTTCCGTTTAGAAGTAAGGCGAGGGAGAGTATTACAGGCATGTAGTATATATAGCTAATACAAACAGCAAGGTCATATTGGTTATAATGTAGAAATATGGGAAGGGCATTAATATCTAATGAGTCTACTTAGTTTGGAACCAGATTGTGGAGGGCTTTAAGTGCCAAAAAGAGAGCAGTTTATTTTGAGAGTAGGTATTGTCCCATTTTTGTATTTGTAGCCTTAGCACACAGTTCCTTGCACATAGACATTTAATAAATGTTATGGATTGGTAAACTTGAATATGTTTGGCATTGATTCTAAACTGAGTAAATAAATTTCAATAGGAGCAGCTTTTGGACTGTAAAGGTGAAGATGGATGGAATCAGCTTTTTGATTTGATTCAGTCAGAGCTGTATGCAAGACCTGATGATGTGTATGTGAACATTCGATTAGTAGAGTTATACAGGTCAAATAAGAGACTGAAAGATGCTGTGGCCCACTGCTGTGAAGCAGAGAGAAATCTAGCTTTGAGAACAAGCTTGGAATGGTATTCATGTGTTGTACGAACACTTAAGGTAGGTAGAAGCCTGTTCTGTACATTGATTTTTGTCATGTGACAGCACTTTTCTCTTTTCATTTATTATCCTCTAAGAAGCATCTGTTTTATACTTTTAATTTCTTCTGTTTTCCATGTGTAAAATTCTTGATAACAAATAAATGACATATTGATATTCATTTTACATACATAGGGCAGCTCTTAATACTATTCAATAAATATTTGTCATTTCTGTGTGAGGCATTATGCCAGGATCTCTGTAAACCATTTAGTTGTCAAAGAGTAGCACTTTATGTTGTGTGAATAATTAAAGGAATTTATTTTACCTTATTTGAAGAAAGACTGGAATGGGAAAATAGATATTTTTGAAGTTTGACTTATCACATTATGGTTTCATTGGGGGACATTTGCTATTATATAGCAAAGGACAGAGAACACAAATAGTTGATAATTAAATAAGTTATATTAATACATTTTAATTTATTCTTGCCCAATAGGAATATCTGGAGTCTTTACAGTGTTTGGAGGCCAATAAAATCAACTGGCGAGCAACCAATAAAGACTTACTTCTGGCCTATGCCAATCTTATGCTTCTTACACTTTCTACTAGAGATGTACAGGAAAGTAGAGAATTACTGGAAAGGTATGATAATTAAAAGGAAAGCAATTAAGTCTAAATTACGTTTTATATTTTAAGGAACAGCTCACTGTATAGTTGGCTGAACTAATCTTTCCCAAAATATGTATTCATGTGCTGTACCTATGGGACTTGTTGAAACTTGGTGCAGTAGGATGACAATTCTTATTTACCAATTCTCTGTAAGAGTATTAAGATTTTATTTTGCATAATTCAATCTCTCTGAGCTTCTTCTACTTCAGATTTGAAAAAGAACAAAAATTAACGTACAAACATATATTACATTAATATTTTATTATAGCATGCCGGAGAAATGACGAATTTGAAAATTGATATATTATAGAAAAGTGAATTAGGTCCTAGACTTGGAACCAAGAGACTTTGGGTTTGAATTGCACTTGAAAGACTTAATAATTGTTGGATCTTGAGCAAGTCCGATAATCTATCAGAACTTAACTTTCATCATCTGTTAAATAGTATTTATAAATTAGTTTCCTCACAAGCTGATGAGGAAAGTACTTTTGAATCCTCAACAGCATTATATAAATGCGTGTTGTTTGTTGCTAATATGATTATTGTATTGCCTGTCTATATTTGGGATTTTCTTTCCATCTGAGTTTATTGTTAATAAATGCATAATTCATATTTTAGTACATTTAAAGGAACCTTAAAAGTTGACCATTTCACTGACTTAATTAGAGTTTCTTGGTTTTGTAGAAGGGTGCTTAGTGATTTTTATTTTCACATTTTGAACAAAATAATTACAAACATTACATTTGTCTACATTTTCTAAACTTAGTGTTAATGATTTCTGCCTTAATTAGGTCCTGTTGGTAAATCACTAAACAAATAAAAAATTAGAGTGAAGTAAAATTTTAGAACAGGCATAATGTATTGGATTGATTAATTGACATAAAAGTGTATACTAATTTGATAAATAAAACTATTTAAAAAGGGGAGGAAAAGGGGAGGAAAGAAAACAAATCTTTTCAGAAAAAAAGGAAAAGTGCTAATTTCTCTTGAAAAGTTTCAGTAAGCTGCCATATTAAATGTTTTTTCCAGTAGATCTGGCCTTTTCAACCTAAGTTGATTTCAGTTATCAAATTATTTTTGTTACATGATCTGGACAAGTCATCTTACCTTGAGCAACATCTTGGTACTGATCTGCTAAGTCATAGACAGATTGCTCCCCACATTGGTGGAAGGAATTCCCACACTGGGAGTTGCTCATACACATAAATTCTAGTTTCTTCATGTTCATTTGCCTAAAACAGTTATCCTGGGATCCACAAAGGGATTTCTTCTTGTTGCTTAGACTGTCATTAATTTTAAAGCATAAACTATTAGTTCCTGAGGAAGAAATTGGCCAGCCTGTTAGTAAGCCTTTCCAGAATTAGCTAGGCCATTGCTTTTACTTAAAACCTTTTTCAGCTTGGTAGAACTTGCCAGAATTCTGCCTCTGCTGCTACAGCTTTTGAGAGCCCAGAATCACATATGCCAAGATAAGGTTGGGTAGGTTTAGCAAAGGATAGGTATTAATGAAGCTTGTAGTAGTTTTGGTGAGCTACATTAAAAAATTATTTGACTCTAAAAGTTAGTTTTATTTGACTGTGTACATGTATGTTTTGCCTGGGAATTCACAACACTTCAAACTCAATCCTCTCGCCCTGCCCCCAGGTTATTTTGTGTACTTGCTTTAGGTTAAGGATGGACAGCCTTGCTTTTCCACTTCCCTCCAAACAACTTAAAAATAATACATCAAATCTAATTCTAGAGTTTCATAGCTGACAAAACCACCATCCTTCAAGAAAGGAAGATTTTTAGTTTTCTAGTAGATTTCATGTTTTTCTAGTAGATTTCATGTTTTGCAATAAACTATTTTCCCCAGTAGCTGAGCCAAGTGTAGGGTTCAGCTTTTTTTTTTTTTTTTTGGTGGGATTTTCAGATGTGAGCAAAATAAGACTTATTTCAGGCAAATATTTAAATAAGCAGAATGGTTGGTGATGTTTGTAGATCATAGAACTAAATCAGCAATCTGACTCTGGATCTTGCTCCCTCCTTTTACAGAGTAGGAAATGGACCCTCGGAGTCTAGGCAACTCGGCCCAAGATCACACAGATTAAATCTAACTATGATTATCAGTATTGTTCTTCATCTTGAAAAACAAAATGTGTGTGGTTGTGTTATATGATAATTTGTAAAACCTTATGTAAAAACTTAGGATAATCACAGTTTGGTTTATATCCATATTTGAAAGATTCTTTTTTTCCCCAATTACTTTTTTTTGTGGGAGGGGCAATGTGACAAACACCAATAAACAATGTTTCTACTTACAAAATCAGTAAAAAGGAATGTTTTTTGAATTGTATATAAAAGCATAAATGTTTCTTTAAAAAATATAAATTAAATTATAAACGTAATATCAGAACTACTCTGTTGGTTTGTGTCCCTGTCTGAACTTCTCTGCTGCGTATTTTTTTAAAAAATTTCACCAATGTTTCCCTTTTCTTCCTTTTTGGTGGTAGTGGTGGAGTTTGTCACTTAACTTATTCCTGCAACCTCCACCTCCCCCAAAGGTTGTTTCTTTACTTTTAGTTTTTTAGAAAAGAATACCTTTATTCATTTGATATCAAAGATGTAGATTATTCACTGAGTTCAGTAACCTTTGACTGCTGTTCTTTGCAACATTTTTGTGTTGTAGTTTTGATGATGCACTTCAGTCTGTGAAATCTTTTATGAGTGGAAATGATGAGCTATCAATTACTTTCCTTGAAATGAAAGGTCACTTCTACATGCATGCTGGTACTCTGCTTTTGAAAATGGCTCAGCACAGTGAAGTACAATGGAGAGCTCTGTCTGAATTGGCAGCCTTGTGCTATCTCATAGCATTTCAGGTAAGCATCTTTCAGTTTAATTAGTTGTACGTTTCACCCAGTTGATCTTCATATTTGTAGCATTCCACATATATTTCCTAGTTGTGCCTTATGCTAAGAAGGTTCAGTAGGGGAATAGCCAGACTTAGAAAAAAGAAATAAAATAGTAACTGATTATTAGCATAGGAAACATTTTTTTCCCCTTGACAAAAGCATTAACCTTACAGTTTCTTTAAATAGAGAACTTCTATAATGTATTCCATATATGATTAAAAACTAAGGCTGGAGCCAAGATGGCGCAGCAGGGGCAACAACCCAACATTTTCCTCCAGACAACTTAAAAATAATTTATCAAATCTAATTCTGGAGTAGTCTAGCTGACAAAAGGTCTAGGTGAGTCATTTTTCCAGCTCAAGATAACTTAGGAGGTCAGTAGGAAAGATCTGTGACACTGGGGTGGGAATTGCCTGGAATGCTTATGGTGGCCACAACAGCGATGAGCCTTGAAGGTGGATGTTGTAGTTTCTGCAACAACTTTGGGAGCTTTCAGCTACTAAGGCAAGTAGGTAATTGATCAGAAGGTGATTACAGGGAGCCCTGAGCTTACTGACACAGTACTGGGCACTGTTTGGCTACCCCATTGCCCATATGCAATTCTGGGTTGTAGATGTAGGGCAAAGAGGAATACAGTCACAAGGGAATAGGGGCTCTGGTTGCAGTTTCAGAGCAGAGAGGAACATTAGCACTTGCAGCTGTAGAGTAACAGGGACCATTCTTAGGGAAAGACCGGAGTGCAGATCAGAAAAACCTCCCAGTATAACAGTACCTTATAGCACCAAAAGCACCAAAAAGTGACAGACCCCAGAACATGCTCAGAAAACAGCAGCGTGGAAAAGCTTGAGGTTTAGGAAACTGCCTCCCCACACCTAGGTGAGCAGAGCCCAATTTTAACATGAAGTTCAAAGTCAATAAATAAGCTGGGAAAAAGAGCAACCACCAAAAAAAAGAATGACCATGAACAGCTACTATGGAAGCAAGGAGGATCAGGACATAAAGAGTAAGACAACAATGTGAAAACAGCTATAAGCAAAACCTTTAAAAGAGAAAAAAATTGCTAATTGAATCCAAGCTGAACAAGAATTGCTGGAAGAATTAAAAAGAGAAGAATGGTAGGGAAAAATGTAGAAAAGAAATGAAAATGATACAAGAAAAGTATGAAAAGAGAATTAGCAGCTTGGTAAAACAGGCACAAAAGATCCTAAAGAAAATAACACCTAAAAAAGCAGAATTGGTCTAAAGCTCACAGAAAATGTAATTCCTTAAAAATTAGAATTGGGCAGGTGGAAACTCCTTGAGATATTGAGAAACAATAAAACAAAGTCAAAAGGAAAAAAAATTTAAGGATCTTACTGTCTGCTACTTATTTACTCAATCTTGATGACTAAATGTAAAGAGTAAAATAACTGAAGACTGCTTCAGTGACCCATGATTTCATTGTGCATAAATTTTTAAATTCTCTGTGACTTGCAGATATTTAGGAGAGATGACACTGAAAATTAATCTGATTAACATCCTTGAAATTATCTAGGCTGATCTATCACTGGACATATAATTGTAACTTATTCTAGTAGAAGGTCTCAAAGCTTCTTCTGTGTTGGCATAGTTTTTAAACACCCAAGGTCACTTCCATGCAACGTTGAAGGCTATGGGTGAAGGAAGTGTATAAGTTGGACAGTTTCTACTTTTCTAAGTATAACCTCTGGAAGTCTTGGATGATTTCTAATACAGTTAAATTTTTATAGAAGTGGTGAAGCATGAGGCTTTTATGTTGACAGGAAAAATATGAATTCTTTGTTTTTACTTGCAATTTAAGTATCTCATTTCTGTTTTTCTTAGAATTTACAGGTAAATGAATACCTTTTAAATCAAGGCTGTAGATAAAATTTCTCTATGTACTATCTTTTTCATTTTTACATCTAAAGTGATCTTAGAGTTAATTAAAGACTAACTGATCCAGGCATGCTTATCTTTGAATGTGGTCTGTTCAAGGCTTGGGTTCCCATATCCCAAAACCTTGAATAGCCAATGAAACCTAGATTTATTTACTTTTTTTTTTTTGGTAACTGGAATTTAGTGGTTTTATTAGCAGGCAAGAGCCATTCCTCAGACCATGAATGGCTTTATACATCTGACATAATGGTGAAGGTGCCCATTCGCAGAAGGAACAGTTGCTGTGTGATGGATATGCTTAACAGTTAGAAAAGCCACAGCCACTTGGACAACATCAAAATTGCTTTTCTCTCTGCTGCATGGAGTCCTTATTTGTTATTGTTTGGAGCAGTAGTACAGTAGTTTTTAAGGTTTCTTTTCACTAGGTACATATTTCCTCTTTAAGAAGTAGTATCTTAATCAAAGCTATCCAGAGGCTCTAGCTCACACCAGTACCACTACTAGGTTTGTATCCCAAATATGTACAAAAATATTGAAGCTTTTTTTGTGGTGTCAAAGAACTGGAAATTGATGGGATGCCTATCATTTGGGGAATGGCTGAAGAAATTGTGGTGTATGATTGGAATACTATTGTGCTGTAAAAAATGACATAGGGGATGGCTTCAGAAAACCCTGGGAAGACTTATATGAGATAACGCAAAAGGAGGTGAGCAGCGATATTCTTAACAGTGATCAGTTGTAAAAGACTTTAGTCAGTTACTCCAGTCAGTACAGTGATCCAAAACAATTCCAAAAAACTCGTCCTATCCAGAGAGAAAACTGATGGTCTAAGTGTAGATTGAAACATTGTTTTCACTTTTTATTTTTTGTGCCTTTTATGTATCTCCGTCTTGTTCTGTCTATCTATTGCAAGATGGATAATAGGGAAATATGCTTTGTATGACTTCACATGTATGATGAGTATTGTTTTTCTTTCTCGAGTTTCAGAGGGGCTGGAGGAAGAGAATTTGAAATAAAAATAATTTTGAAAGTTTTAAAGATACAGTTTTTCCCTAATTTTCTGTTTGTAGCTTTTTGAATTTTTTTGCTCATTAACAACAGCTGGCTCATTCTAAATATGATTGAAACATAGGCTAGAGAATAGTGATTAGATTTATGGTTTCACAGTTTGAGGGAAGGAAATCCCTCTGCCTAAGGAGGCAGGAACAACTTTCTGTGCATTACTCTTAGTTGTCTAGAGCCCTGAGACATAGGTGACTGAATCAGTATCACTGGCCAGTATGAGTCAAAGGTGAGACTTGAACCCATCTCTTAGGGTCTTAGACCCTAAGTCCAGCTCTATGTTCAGTATGCTATTCTGTGGAACTGATTAAAACTTGGTTATAAAGGTGGTAGGAGCTTTTAAAAATTCGGTATTTATGCAGCTTACACCTGCCTGCAGTGTTTTATTTAAGTGGTTCGCTCCCAGGAACATTTGTAACCCACGTTAAATTGAATGTCTGTGTGGGGAAAGAGGATTCCTGAGATATTTTTAATACATTTAAAACCTGTGAATTGTCTTACTGAAGAAAATATATGTTATTCTGATTTTTCATATTTTCATCAGGTTCCAAGACCAAAGACTAAATTAATGAAAGGAGAAAATGCTGGACAAAATTTGTTGGAAGTGATGGCCTATGATCGTCTGAGCCAGACTGGTAATAGCAGAGTTTTGTTGATCCTTCAGTTTACTAGTGTGATAGGATACATATACAGCTGTGAAGCAAGATATTTTCTAGGGAGAAGTATGCATAAAGTGCTGTGAGAATCCTAGATGAATTCATTCTTTCATTCAGAAATATTTGAAAGCCTTTTGCATACAAGGGTGTGTGAGATAGTGATGTGTATTATGACTTTACCTCAGGGAACTTAGAGTCTGGCAAGAAGAGAACATATCTACACACATGACCATGAAAGGCCATACCCTCCGTGTGAATGGTGAACTTTACACCCAGAAGAGCAGTAGGAGGATTCCTGACCATTAGACTAGTTAGTAGGCCTTCTTTAGCTACTTGGCTTTTTCCTGGCTCTGTTTAGACTCTATACTCAAAACTTTTCCTTTCAGTCCTGAAAACAAAATGATGCTTTTCAATCATTTTCAAATATTTCTTACTCTCTGCTCTTGATACAGTATTCAAGTACTATCAGACATTTTGAAATTCGTAATATAAAATATTGTTCTAATTTTGAAACTTAGATCCAGTTTAAGCTTGATTTTTGTCAATAATTGTTTAACTTGTATATTACAGGACATATGCTGCTAAATTTAAGTCGTGGAAAACAAGACTTCTTAAAAGAGGTTGTGGAATCATTTGCCAATAAGAGTGGACAATCTGCTTTATATGATGCCTTGTTTGATAGTCATTCACCTAAAGATAAATCGTTCTTGGGTAGTGATGATATCAGAAATGTTAGCATACAAACCCCAGAACCTGAAGAACTGGCTAGATATGATATTGGTAAGATACAGTAAAAAAACAAACAAACAAACCCTGAAACACGAGAACACCTAAGTAATGCTTGCATGTTAAATGTATACTATGCATTATGATATAGTACAAGGTCTCTTGGAATTTGTAAACTTTTTTTTTAATGTTTTGATAGCTTTGAGTACATTTGGTTTCCTTTGTAATCCTATGTATTTTGTTTTATGTATTAAAAAGCACTGTCTTGAGAAGGCTTGCATGAGCTTTACCAGATTGGCAAATGAGCATCTAGGAGGTGAAAAAGTTACCTTGATGTAGTGGAAAGATGTTTTTGGGGTCAGTACGCTGACTCTGTAGAAGAACACATACTATGTGATCTTGGCTAGGCCATTTAAACTCAGTTTCCTTATCTGCCATATGGATATAATACTCTCACTATTTGCCTCACTTATTTGTTATTTTGAAAAAAAGCCTTTCTAAAAACTAAAGCCTAAATATAAAAAAGTTATTTTAGTGTTGTCTCGTTCATCCTGTACTATATTTTTAGAAAATGTAGATTTATTACCCTTTATCTAAATTTCCCATCTAACTTCATCTTGTTAAGATTTTGATCACTGCATTAACCTTTCAGTTTGTGTCAAGTTATTTGGCTTTTACTCATAGTCTTCTTGACTTCCATTGGTTTAAAGGATTAAACTTCCTGATTACTCAGTATATTTTTTGTTTGTAATATTAATGGGATGGTGATATGATAAAACAATTTTAAAAGCTTTAATGAGGTAGAAAGTCTGTCTTCATAGGGAATGTAGACATTTGCTTGAAGTAAAAACTTTTCTGAAATATATTGAAGAAAAATTTTGGTAAATTAAAATCAGTGGACT
Source organism: Potorous gilbertii (assembly GCA_028658325.1). Taxonomy (NCBI): domain Eukaryota; kingdom Metazoa; phylum Chordata; class Mammalia; order Diprotodontia; family Potoroidae; genus Potorous; species Potorous gilbertii. The sequence goes on from JAQQSK010004403.1 coordinate 169,735, forward strand.
GTGCAAGCAAAACTGATCCAAATTCTTAAAACTGGATTTTTTTTTTCACTAAAGATGATTATTTTGCCTTCATAGGGGCTATTCGAGCACATAATGGTAGCCTTCAGCACCTCACTTGGCTTGGGTTACAGTGGAATTCATTGTCTACCTTACCTGCAATCCGAAAGTGGCTAAAACAGCTTTTTCGTCATTTGCCACAAGAAACCTCAAGACTTGAAACTAATGCTCCTGAGTCAATTTGTTTATTAGATCTTGAAGTAAGTAAGATTTAAAAAAAAAAATTAGAGTTGGAAAGTTCTCTTTAACTTCAAAGTAATTATTCTTTTTTTTAAAAATGAAAACAGGTATTTCTGCTTGGGGTGATATTTACCAGCCACTTACAATTACAAGAGAAATCCAGTTTTCACTACCATTCTCATCAGCCTCCATGCTTGCCACTACCTGTATGCAAACAGCTTTGTACAGATCGACAAAAATCTTGGTGGGATGCGGCTTATAATCTTATTCACAGAAAAGCCATGTAAGTACTAACCTTCAAATACTTTTTTTTATTAGAAATAGACACATATAACTTTTGACTTACATCATTCAACTTTTGTGCAGATTGTTAATTTTGAAAATTATGTGCTTTATATTCACATAGAACTCATGTTTATGTATAGTCCTTTTATTTAATAATTTTTTTTTAAAGATCTGGAACCTCTGCAAAGTTGCGCCTTCTAGTTCAGCATGAAATAAACACACTAAGGGGTCAAGGCAAACATGGTCTTCAACCTGCTATGCTTGTACATTGGGCAAAAAGTCTTCAGAAAACAGTAAGTTTTTTTTTAATTTTTAATATATTTACTTTCAGTTTTCAACATTTACTTTCACAAGATTTTGAATTCCCAGTTTTCTCCCTATTCCCCCTCCCCCCCAGGACAGCATGCATCCCAACCACCCCTTTCCCTAACCTGCCCTCTTTTCTATCACTCCCCCTTCTCTTGTCCCCCTTCCCTTTATTTTCCTTTAGAAACCACTAAGTTCTTAAGTTGCTTAAATATTTTCTTTGAAGGGACTTGTTCCTTAATTTAACTCTTAAAAGAAAACACATAGATATCTCGTTGATATTTTTAAAATTCTGACTGTGGTGGTAATCTTGATTAGGTCATGTTGCTTGAACTTTCCTCTCTTTTTTATAAAGTTAGTATTATATAAAAGAGTGCTTAGACTCTTGAGGCTTATAGTCTGAAAAAGAGAAGGCTAGTGGGGAATAATTTTTATTAGAAAAGCTAGAAAGAGGAAAAGTATGAGATTTATTCTTTTTTGGGGGGCATTTTGGACTGGTAAGTAGAAGTTATAGGGAATTAAATTTTGATTCAATATAAAGAATTTATTCTGAGCTTATTAAAAACAAGAGTACAGGAGCGAGTTTATTGTTACTAGAGATATCATACAGGGAATTCTTTCACTGAATGGAAGATAGTAGTGGATGGCCTGAGATTTCAGCTTGCTTTATTCTGAGATTTAGTGAAAATTATTTTGAGGTGTGTTTGAAGTTGATTTTAATGTTGGGTAGTAATGTCTGCTGTAAAAATTACCATTTTAATGTAATGTCATTCATTCTAGGGCAGTGGACTTAATTCTTTTTATGATCAGCGGGAATACATAGGAAGAAGTGTTCACTACTGGAAGAAAGTTTTGCCGTTATTGAAGACAATTAAAAAAAAGAGTAATATTCCTGAACCCATCGATCCTCTCTTCAAACATTTTCATAGTGCAGATATTCAGGTATTGCAGCATAACCTTGAGAACTTAATAGAGAAATGTGTATTCTAAAGTGCCTGAGGACAGAGAAGCTGTAATATGTTCATTAATTAGTGATAGAACTATTTACTTGATTTTTTTCCCCACTAAACTGTAGTGATGGTAATTTGCATAAAGACAAAGCTTATCCCTAATCTGCTTATATTTTCTGAAAAGCAGCATGATAGTAATGATAATACTGAGACGCTAGTTAGACTTACATTAATTTCTTCTGTTAGTTTTCAAATTTATAGTAAAAATATAAGTAAACTTACTCTTAAATTCCATTTCTTTAGGCATCTGAAGTTGGAGAATATGAGGAAGAAGCCCACATAACATTTGCTATGTTGGATGCAGTTGATGGGAAAACTGAAGATGCAATGTCAGCATTTGAAGCTATAAAAAATGTTGTTTCCTATTGGAATCTTGCCCTGGTAAGTATTAAATTATGTGTCATGCTTCAGTTTAACTTTAAAAAAAATACTGCTTCATGAAATCACAACTTTGTATTGTAGATTTTTCATAGGAAAGCAGAAGACATTGAGAATGATGCCCTTTCCCCAGAAGAACGAGAGGAATGTAAAAACTACTTGAGGAAAACTAGAGACTACTTAATAAAGATTTCAGATGAGAGTTGCACAGATCCTGCAGTTGCTAAGAAGGTGAGGCAGTAATTTCTTTTTGAATAATGTTTTAGCCATTTTTGTTTCAAAGTATCTAATAGTTTGGCATGTTCCTAGCCTTGAGGATTCTCAGTAATTGTAATTACTCATATAATTTTTCTTTAGCAAGACTCAAAAAATGTATTAATCATTTCTTGCTTGCAAAGCCCTATACCAGGTACTAGGGGAAGATGCAGAGTTTAAGACAGACATCTTGCCATCATAGAGCAACAGCTCAGTATGGCTATGACAGCAAAAATAACTACCATATAAAATATAGTTATAGATTTAATGACCTCCATTCAAGTCTTCACTATTACAATCATTTTTAATATATAATTTATTTTTCAGTTCTCAGCATTCACTTCCACAAGAATTTAAATTCTCCCCATCCCTGACCCCAGGACATAGGCATCCCATCCACCCTTTCCTCAAGTCTTTCCTCCCTTCTATTAACCCCCTTTTTAAATCTCCCTCCCCTCTTTTTTCCTGTAGGGCAAAATAGATTTCTGTACCCCATTGCCTATACATCTTATTTCCCAGATGCATGCTGAAACCATTTTTAACATTCATTATTAAAGCTTTGAGTTCCCATATTCTCTCCCTTCCTCCCTTCCAACCCACCCTCATTTAGAAAGCAAGCAATTCAATATAGGTCATACATGTGTAGCCGCAAAACACTTTCATAATAATTATGCTGCAAAGACCTAATCTCATTTCCTCTGTCCTGCCCTGCCCTGCATTTGTTCCGTTCTCTCTCTTGGCCTGTCCTCGCACAATAGTGTTGGATTCTGATTATCCCTTTCCCAACTGCTATATCCCTTTTGTTATCTTTCTCTCCTACCCCTTCCCCTCTGCCTTCCTACAGAGTACAATAGATTTCCATGTGCAATTGAGTATGTTAGTCCCTCCTTAAGCCAAATTTCCTGAGTAAGGCTCACTTATTTCCTTTCATCTCCTTCCTCTTCCCCTCCATTGTAAACATGCTTTCTGGACTCTTTAATGTGAGGTGATTTGCTACATTCTGCCTCTCCCTTTCTCTTACTCCTAGTTCATTCCACTCAACAGTAATTTTTATTTTTTTTAGGTATTCTCCCTTCATATTCAGCTTACCCTGTGCCCTCTATGTGTATATATGTAACCTTCTATAGTCTTACTTTTCTTCCCCTATTGGGACATTTTCCAAGAAAATTACTTGACTTTTGAGCCTTTTTGTTAAGTAGAGGGTATACTCCTCTAGGTTTCAGAGGTTTTGTGCAGCTGTTTTCTAAGATATCACTAGGGACTTGTAAGTTTTCAGTTCCTCCAGTGGCATAGTCAAGGGAGAGGTGTTTTACCTCCTCTCTTGGCCTGCTCTCTGATCTGTGAGCAACCAAAAGCATTCTTTTCTCCAATGGAACTGCAAGTAGGATTCCCTCTCAACAGCCACCACCAGCTGCGCCATGCCACCGCTCCTTTTCACCCCAGGACTGCCACTCAGGACTGAGACCCAGATCAGCTGCTTGATTTCCCTGGGATCTGTTGGCCGAGAGCCCCAGAAGTGCTGCCTTGGGGTCCTGACCAAGATCCCCCTCACCCAGGTGAAAGGGCTTTCTCACTGACCTTTGAAGCTGTCTTTGGTGCTTATGGGTTGAGAAATCTGGAATCTGCAGCAGCTGCCCTTGATTCAGCACCCTGAAACCTGCTCCAGTCCTGTCTGCTGTGTGGCCCATGCTAGGCTGCACTCTGCTCTGATCCCAGAGTGATAGGTCTTTCCTTTTGGCCTTTCAGGCTGTCTTGGGCTGGAAATCTGTTTCACTCTGTCATTTTTTGCTTTCTGCTGTTCTCGAATTTGTTTATAGGCATTTTTTACAGGTATTTTAAAGGCTTTGGAGGGGCACCTAGATCAGGTCTGTGCTTCTACTTGGTCATCTTGGGTCTGCCCCTACAGTTTTTTTAAAATAGTTATCATTCCCACCACCTCTTGGAATGTAATTTAAATGATTTCTCAAATAATAAGCCATTGTTTTAATGATGAGGCATTTTGCTTGTTGTTACTTAGTTCTCCACAGATGATTATTTAACCTCAGTGCCTATAGGAAGCTTCTTCAGCAAAATAATACTTTGAAACAGGGCAACCCCTGAAAGTGGATTAATTCACTACTGATTTGCTAAAAACCTCTGTTAGTGTTAGCTGTCCCTGTCCTTAATATTCTGTTTTTCTATTCCTCACCTCCAATTTTTCTTGGGACTTATGCTGTCAGTAACTGAATTTTAACAATAGTACTAATAACCAAGGCTTCCCAGAAATCCCCAGTTGGGCTTTCTAAATAAAGATTTTGAACTAAGATTCAGTAGAAAATACAGTATTTAATTCTGATTCAGTATGATTCGAAGTTAGCACACTAGGCCAAATCTTCCAAATATCAATTTTTCCTACATGGATAAATGGGATGTCATTTACTCAAACCTATTACTTTTCAAAATAGTATCAAGGAATGTGTAAGTATTGTAGCTTCATATTTTGTTGTAGCTGTGAAATAAAAACAGTAAAGCTTAGAACTGAACTGCTTGGCCCTTTCTCTTCTTGTCTCTTCTCAGTTCAAATATGCTTACATTTCATAAAAGCCAGCATCCCTTTAGACTTTCTGTTGAGCTTGACATGTTCTGGCTTCATGACAATTTTCTTTGTGGCCCTGACCGTTTATTTATTTTTGAAAGTTGGTTTTGTTTGACCATCACTGCTACGAGCATAGAGAGTTGTTGTTCTTCTTATACTACTAATTTTGTGTTGTTGCTATACTTGTAGTAAATTCTGCAGTTCGAAGGATGGTAAAAAAGTCAGCTACAGCTTAAACCAGAACTCATTTGATTTAAATAATAATTGCTTATCTGCTTTAGACTTTGCATAGTAGGTTTCTTTTGTGTGTGTATGTATTGTGTATGCTTGTGAAATATGTGAGAAAAGTATTGATTTCTAGTAAATTGTACAAAATTTTAGCCAGAAGCATTGTTCAAAGATTTGGGTGAATTTCTCAGGTGCTGTGCTTACTAATTCTTTAAAAAAGTTATTTGTATTATATAATTTAATCCAGACAACACATTTCTGTGTGTCAGCTCTGTTTTAAAGAGCTGTTCCTCAGGTCATGCGAGTGTCTTTATAATACAAGATTTTCTCTCTTCTCTGAGTTTTCATGATAATTGCTGTCCTTTTTTTTTAACCTCTCAGGCTTGTCCCCAGTCTTCTCTGTAGTATAATCTTCCATGTCCTGTCCCCATGCATTCCACATTGTTTACTTCTGGACCTTCTTTTCTTTCCTATACATCTAATTTCTCTTGATTTTAAAATTCACGATTTACCTATCATTCTTATGAAGATGACTCCCAAATTGACTTACTTGGTTCTGATCTCTGCACTTTACTCAAGACCCACATCTCTTACTGACTGCTTGACATCACTACTTGGAAGTCTCATAGGTATCTCAAATTCACCATGTTCTAAACAGAATTGATTATCTTTCTTCCTATACCTAGCCCTTCTCCATACTTCCCTGTTTCTTCTGATCCATCCATGTTGGTAACCTCAGAGTTAGGTTTCTCTTCATTCTCCCTTGCCCCCTTACCCAGTCAATAACTAGATGTTGTCAGTTTCCCCTTCTTAACATCTCTTGGGTCTGTCTTTTCTCTCTCTCCACAAAACTGACTTACCTCATAATCAAGCTTTCACCCCCTTTCACCTGGGCTACTGTAAAATAAATACTAGTCTCAATCAGTCTCCCTGCCTCTTGTCCTCCCCCTCTCAAATCTGTTCTCCACAGAACTGCTAAATTGATATTTCTAAAGCACAGGTCTGGGCACATTACTCTTCTCTGTATGAAACTTCTATGGCTTCCTGTTGCCTTCAGGATAAAATAGAAACTGCTCTGTTTGATGTGTAAAATTCCTTCACAGTCAAAATCTAGTCTGTTTTTAAAAACTGATTACATATTACCCTCTTTCACGATTTCTGTACTCTAGTCAGATTGGCTTATTCTTCTGTGTAACTTATATTACATCTCCTACCTGCATGTCTTTCTTTGCACAGCTTGTCCCCTGGGCCTGGAATGCTTGTGCAAAACTAAATTTTGGAATCCTTTTTCCCATTAGAGTTCAATTGAAATGCAGACTCATTCAAGAGACCTTTTCTGTTTCTTCCAGTTGTTAGTGACCAGTGCCCCAATATTAGTTGGTATTTTTAATATAGCCTATATTTGCAGAGGCGTACATGTTGTAATGGGCTATTAGCTCCTTGGGGCAGGGACTGTCTCACTCATTTCCATCTATGTTCGTGGCACATAGTTGGCACTCATTCTTTAGATTAATTTCATTCTCTTCTGATGCTGGACAAATTTTGTTGTTGCTTTGTAGTTACTTTTTTTTCTTACCACACTCCAGAATTTGTTTTCTTTCTGCTCTCTCAAAGCCAAGCAGTTAATATATTTTTGGTAGTGGAATATATCAAATGTGCTTTCAAAGGTAGTTAATTTATAGGGAAAAGTGAGTACCCTATATAAATAAAAATAAGGCCAGTCATTGCTCAATACAGGAAAGGAATTAAAGGAGAATTAAAAATTATGCTTTTCATGAGATTGGGTGATATTGTTAAACAGCAAAAATAATGTTGTTCTTGAAGTTTTGTATAGTCCTGGTCTGGGACTCAGGAATAACCAGAGCATAAGAGACCTATCTCTGTCACTTCCTAGCTATGTAATATAGATGAGTAATGTAGGATCATAGAATGCAAGGTGGAAGGGATGAGGAAATTGAGTCCAGAGGAGGTTTAGGTGTCTTTTACATAATGGCAGAGGTGGTAAATAAATGGCAAAGCTGACATTTGTACCACATCTTCTGATTCATGATCCATCCCTTTTTTTGCTTTACATGTTGCCTCTCCTCGCTTTCTGAAAGTCATTTTCCTCATCTATGAAACGAGTAGGTTAAGACTCAATTAGCATCTAGTTATCTTTTCTTGTCGTTCAGTTGTTTTCATTTATATGTGACTCTTTGTGACCCATTTGGGGTTTCTTGGCAAAGATGTCGGAATGATTTGTCATTTTCTTTTCTAGCTCATTATATAGATGAGCAAACAGAGGCAAATTGGGTTAAGTGACTTGTTCTGGGTCACACATCTAGTACAAGGGTCTGAGGTCAGATTTGAACTCATGAAAATGAGTCTTCCTGATTCCAGCTTCAGCACTCCAACCACTGTGCCATCTAGCTCCTCAGTCATCTGTGTAATGCCATACTTATTTTACCAGTGTCATTGGTCTGGTGGTATAGGTATTGGAATTGATTGAATGAAACAGGAGCATAGATTTAGAGATGGAAAGGATCTTCAGGGTCATCTAACTACTTGCTGTCACTTCAGATATAAGTATTAGTATGAAAAATGTTAGAACTGTATAATTTATAGGTATTTGTAAATCAGAGATAATTAAATTTGTTGTTTAATACATATAGAGTTTTTACTTTGACATATTTTTAAACCAAAGCTCTTGATTCATGCCTTTTGTTTTTAGCTTCCAGTTCCTTTGGAGTCTGTAAAGGAGATGCTTAATTCAGTAATGCAGGAACTTGAGGAATACAGTGAAGGAGGGCCTCATTGTAAAAATGGTTCCCCTCGAAATATAGATTCTGAAATAAAACATTCTACACCATCTCCAACCAAATTTTCTTTGTCACCAAGTAAAAGTTACAAGGTATGTAGCAAACAAAGGTAAAGTGTCTTTTATCAAGTGATATGTGGTCTGTGGTTTCGCTAAACATTTGTGTTTTTTATTTTTTTTTTAAGTTTTCTCCTAAAACTCCTCCTCGATGGGCTGAAGATCAAAATTCTTTATTGAAAATGATCTGCCAACAAGTAGAAGCCATTAAGGTAAATTGCTAAGTTTTCTTGAAGTGATTACAACATAGGAATTTAATCCTACTCTGTTCATTTATTTTATAGATTGTTTGAAACAAAGTATTAGATCACAATTTCATTCCTGGCCATATACTATTATAAGTATTTCAGGAAAGAGTATAATATGATCTTTAAAATAAAGTAGCATAACAGACTTCCAAGAGCAAGTTAAGGAATATCAGCATTATATTAGAGTTTAAATCATAAACAACTCAGAAATCAATTTATCACTGCTGTTACAACTGTAGTGAATAAAGGAAGTTGTGATCTGTAAAATAAAAGTTTCTCTTAAAGTTTGTTTTAATAGATATTCTTCTACAGGGTAGTCTAATCAAAATAATTCTAGGCATCTTCTGGTATGGAAATGAGGTTTTAATTTGAATTAGGTCAACAGCTTGAGAACCTTTTTCAAACACCATATTGAAATGAAAACAAATGTTTGAGGGTGCACAAAGATTAAAGCATTTGCTTGGGAGTCAGGAGGCCTGCCTTTGGGCAGTTCACCAATCTCTGTAGAATTCAGTTTCTTCAAAAGTAAAAGATTGTTGGCTTGTGGTTATCCCTAATATTCCTTCTAGTTTGAAAATTCTACCACCATACTTGCTAGAAATAAATAAATATAGATGCTTATGCTTAGCATTTATGTAGCAGTTTAAGTGCTTTATGATATTATTTCATTTTATCCTCATTTACAACCCTGTGAGGTTGAGGTGCTATCAGTATCCCCACAGATGACAGCTGAGAGAGAGAGAGAGGTTAAATGACTTAATAACTAGTAAGGGTCTGCCCAGGTCTTCCTGATGCTAGGTCTAGCACTCTATCCACTCACTATACCACTTAACCTAGCACCCTTTGAAAAATAATAGTCTGGAGAGATATGTTAAGACAAAATTCAATGCCTATCCAAAGCAGAAATCTCCTTTTTCAGTGTCCTTGTGAGCTGTGAGCTTGACTTGAAACCTTGATCTCTTCTGATTCTAGACATAGATTTCTTAGGTTTGTGATTTTGATTTGGTGATTAGTGTTTTCCACACTATTGTTTACTTCCCAGTTTTCATTTCATCTGTAGAACATCTGAAATGAAGTGACTTTGAGAAGGGAAAAGTTAAGCAAGATTATAGTAGGAATAAAGTATTACCTATTTTGAAAAAGTAGGACTGCATGTAACATGATCCTTGAATGATTTTTGATAATACTCTGTTAAAAAAATGAAATAGCTTCCAGTTTTTACAAAGCAAGATTTGGATACCTTGCATTGCTGTGGACCAACATCTACATGTGATTTGTAGTTTGTTTGGTCAGGGTGCATAAATCATCTGCGTAGGTTTTAATCTCTGTACTTAATAAACTATGTGTTGTTTTTCTCAGTCCAATTTAAGATGATTGGTGTTTTTCGTAACTATAAGCCACGAATAAACTAGATGCAAAAAAAAAATTTAAGAAATTTTTAAAGAAAGATTCATTGTTGCCTTAATTTTTTTTTATTATATTGAACATTCTTAATATTTCCTTCACCTACCCTCAGGAACCCTTCTTTGTTAGGCAGAAACAAAAAACATAGTCTGCTGGATGACATGTCTGATAGTATATTCAGTTTTTCTTTTATGTTTCTCCCAGAGGAGGAATAGGTGTACCATCTGCACTTATGAACCAAATTTTTGAATTTAATTTTAAAAAAGCCATACTCTGGAGTACGCCACTTATAAAATTCAAACTATATCTGGCAAGCCACATGCTTTTTCATACTATCTAGAAGAGTTCTAAAACAAGGGTGAACTTGTTTAATAGTTCGTTTTTTAAAAAGTATATGACCTTTGGCAAATCACTTAAACTTAAAAAAATGACCTGACACAACTTAGTAAAGCAAGAGAACTTAATCTTTTTTTCCCTTGTCATTTATCTTTTGACTATCTTGTGAAAACTCTAGATGCCTTCTCATAATAATTTTAAATATATACAACAAATGCTTACAAACCAATTATATTGAAATAGATTTGATAATTTTTTAAAAAAGTTTTTTACTCCAGGTTAATCATTTTTCAGTAAGTTGGAGAATGGGTATTGTTTTGTCTAAGTTGGGAGAAAGCATTTTTGCATAGGTAGTACCCCTATAGGAATGAAATCACAGGTCCAGTCCCTTCTTTCATTGTCCTCTCCCCAAAAGAAAAATACAAACCAATCCAGGTATTTCATACTGGCTATTTTCTGATTGTTTCCATTTTCTTTGTCGAAAGAGTATATTCTCATCCCCTCAGGTTGCTTTTCTGGGAAGATACTACTAACCTACTATATCAATTTCAGGATTAATTAGAGGTTTGAATGGTGTTTTTTCCAAAAACTTTGCATCCTTGTCCATATTAAAAAGAAGTTTTAAAAGGAATATAAACGAGGAAAGATTAAACTGGTGTTTTTTTTTTTAAGTATCTTGCTTTCCTTGTCTGTAAAGTATTTATTGAACTGTTTGCTGTTATAATTGTTGATATTTTTGTAGTACTTTCAGGGTTGCAAAGAACTTTACATATATTACTCATTTTCTGTCTGCAGCAGTCTTGTGAGATAGCTGTTGTTATTGTCCCCATTTTACAGTTGAGGAAATAGATTTGAGAGATCAGATTGCCCAGGGTCATATCACTAGTAAGTGACTGAGCCAGGATGTGAATTCTAGACTCCAGGTTTAGCACTCTGTCCACTATATTGCTAAGCTGTCTGTAGAACAGTAAACCCCACACCAGTAACACTTGAAGTCTTTTTAACTTGACTCTTAAAAATATGTAATTTTTTAAAAACGGAACCTATTATTTTCTGGTATAAATCAATTTCTGGCAACCAGAGCCCTTCAAAAATGTCATTTTTAGCATATTGCTAATGGACATTTGTATGTAGATGTTTGATGGATTTTAAGTTTTTGTTTTACTAGTATTCTGATAATTTTAATAAATGTTTTCAATGATTAGCATAGAACTAATTCAAATTGAATTATGTTTTTAATAGAAAGAAATGCATGAGTTGAAACTAAATAGCAGTAATTCTACTATGTCTCCACACCGTTGGCCTGCAGAAGCCTATGGAACAGATTCAGTGCCTGATGGGTATCAGGGATCACAAAATTACCATGGAGCTCCACTAACAGGTAGAATGAGTTAGTAATTACCTAATGCTTTTTAAATTAAAAAATTCTTAGCTTGTTCTTTCTGTTTTAGATAATAGGCAACTTAGAAGGGATGACTTGGATGAAATCCTTCTGTATTTGTTTTAACAGCTTATTAAGAGTTCTGTAGCTGTCCCTATTATCAAAAGAAAGTTTGTATTATATTGTGATGGAACTATTCACTATAAAGTTACAAATTTCTGTCCTCTGGAAATATACTATGTTAAATTGTTTTCTTCTGATAGGAAAAAAGATAGTCATGGAATTTCATGCTTGCAGAAGTAGTGATGAAACTGATTTTTTTAATCTAAATTTTTTGCTTTATAAATGGGGAACAGAGAAAAAGGGCTTTCAAGAAGAAAAGAATACCAGAACCTCAGGGGAATTATTTTAGTTGTAGGCTCTATGAGGGAGAGTAAAAACAGAAATGATTATTTTAGCTGAAGTACCAGTCAGAGGCTATGGTGGCTTGCCTGGCCACTTGAATATGGTGTAGTCAGAAAACTGAGAACAAATGACAGGAGCTTTGTCACTGGAATACTGGAATAGCATATATACAGTGGTATATAATTTCAAAATAGTATTCTGGTTATTGCCTTTGCTTATCTATGTAATCGGTTCTTCTTTCAGAATAATTTTAAAAATACTTTTCTTGAAAAGAGATTATTTATAGATTTCTGTTAAGTATGCTTCCAGGGAACTTAACTGTTTACATTAAAAATATATCTGGTGGTCGCAGTAGATTCTTACCTCTAAACAAATTAGAAAGGAGGGGAAAGAAAGCCTTTAAGACTCAACATTGATAGTAGATATCACAGGCAATAAATTTAAGTAATTAACATCTTACATTTCTACTTTCATTCTTTTTACATTGCTTTTGGACAGTTTGTAGGAAGTAGATTAGTCAGGTGTTTAAAAGATGCGTGCCGAGGCATACAGATTCATGGATTTTGTTACACCACAAATAATTGGCTAGACTGGCTTAGTGCTTTCAGGTGTTATGTGGAAATAAACATTCACCAAGACATATTTAAGTTCATTTGTACTATTGAACAGATTTTTTTCTCTTTTTCAGTTGCAACTACTGGTCCTTCAGTATATTACAATCAGTCGCCAGCATATAATTCCCAGTATCTTCTAAGAACAGCAGCTAATGTTACACCGACAAAGGTAACAAAAGAGAATATTTATAAATACCTTATTTAGTTTTTTCTCTTCAAAGTTTTGAATTTTGAAGAATTTAAGAGATCACACAGAATTGAAACTTGTAAAACTCTTTGAGATTAGGCAGTGTATTTTTTAAAAAAGTATTTAATATATTTATTTTCAGTTTATAACATTCACTTTCATAAGTTTTAAATTTTCTCCCCTTCCTTCCCCAAGATGACATACACTCTGATATGGGCTGTTATATACATGCATTCCTATTAAACACATTTTTACATTAGTCATGTTGCATAGGAGAATTATAATGAATGGGAGAAACCATGAGAAAAAAAATGAAACAAAAGAGAAAAGAGTCTACTTCAGTCTGCATTCTGACTCCATAGTTCTTTCTCTGGATGTGAATGGCATTTTCTATCATGATTCCTTTGGAATTGTTCTAGGTCCCTGCATTGCTGAGAAGGGCTGAGTCTTCCAAAATCAGTCCTCGTACCTTGGCTGTTGCTCTGAACAATTTTCTGGTTCTTCTCATTTCACTCAGCATCAGTTCATATAAGTCTTTCTAGGTTTTTCTGAAGTCTGCCTGCTCATCATTTCTTTTTTTTTCTTAATATACTAATTTTATTTATTTTCCGTGTTCTATAATCACTACCATATAACTTAGATTTTTTCCCCTCCCCCTGACCTTCCCCCTTCCTCCCTGAGACAGAATACAATTTTATATAGGTTCTACACATACATTCCTGTTAAATACATTTTCACCATAGTCATGCTGTATAGAAGAAATAAAATGAATGAGAGAAATCATATAACAAACCAAAACGTAATACAAAAGAAAACATTCTGTGATTGAATTCCGTAGTTCTTTCTCTGGATGTGGAAGGCATTTTGCCATAAAAAGACCATTGGGAATTTTTTTAAGTCCTTGAATTGCAGTGAAGTTCCAAGTCTACCAGAAAGAACTCTCGCACACGGTGGTTGTTGCTGTGCACAAAGTTCTCCTGGTTCTGCTCCTTTCACTCAGCCTCAGATCCTATTAGTCTTTCTAGGTTTTTCTGATGTCCTCCTGTTCATCATTTCTTATAGCACAAGAATATTCCATTACATTCATATACCACAGCTTGTTCAGCCATTCCCCAGTTGATGGGCATCCCCTCAATTTACAGTTCTTGGCTACCGCTACGAGAGCTGCTATGAATATTTTTGTACATGTGGGTCCTTTTCCTCATTTTTATGATGTCTTTGGGATGTAGCCCTGAAAGTGTTCCAACTCTAATACATCTCCAAGGTTTATAATTTTCCTACTTTGTCATGTTAACCAATCTGATAGGTGTGATGTGGTACCTCAGAGTTGTTTTGATATGCATTTCTCTAATCAATAGTGATTTAGAGCATTTTTTCACATAAGTATAGATAGCTTTAATTTCTTGCTCTGAAAACTTCTTGTTCATATCCTTTGACCATTTATCAATTGAGGAGTGACTTGTATTCTTATGAATTTGACTGAGGCCTTTATCAGAGACACTAGTTGTAAAAATTCCCAATTTTTCTATCTCCCTCCTAATCTTGGTTGCATTGACATTTTTGTGCAAAAACTTTTCAATTTAATGTAAACAAAATTGTCCATCTTGCATTTCATAATGTTCTCTAGCTCTTTGGTCATAAATTCCTCTGTTCTCCATAAATCTGATAGGTAAACTATTTCTTGCTCTCCTAATTTGTGTATAGTATCAGGTTTTATATCTATGTCATACATGCATTTGGACTTGATTCTGATATACAGTGTCAGACATTGCTCTATGCCCAATTTCTGCCATACTCTTTTCCAGTTTCCCCAGTAGTTTTTGTCAGATAGTGCGTGAGTTCTTATCCCAGAAGGCAGAGGCTTTGAATTTATCAAACAGTAGATTGCTACAGTCATTGAATACTGTGTCTTGTGTACCTAACTTGTTCCACTGATCTACCCCTTCATTTCTTACCAGTACCAAGTGGTTTTGATGATAACTGCTTTATAATCCAATTTAAGATCTGGTATGGTTAGGCTACCTTCCCTAGCTTTTCTTTTCATTAATTCTCTTGATATTCTGAACCTTCCAGTTGAATTTTGATATTATTTTTTCTAACTCTATAAAATAAGTTTTTGGTGGTTTGATTGTTATGGCACTGAACAAGTAAATTAATTTAGGCAGAATTAGTGTATTTTAAATTACTTTCTGGATTAAAAAAACTTTATAGTGTGAAACTTCTCTTTTATAATATTTGTACTAGAGATAAAATATATTTTTCTACCCGTTTTGAGGGAAAAGGGGAAAGCATCTTTGTCACACTTTTTCCAGTCGTTACTGTGGTAAGCTCCTGTTGGCCTGGAAATTTGTTTTACTAACTTGAATAATGGCAGGAAGTGGGTGTTCATAGCTGTAATATGGTACAAGGTCATTTGATCATATATATTTGCTGCAGAGGAATACAGATCTCCTTTGAATCCTCACTATGAGCCTTTGTCATATCACTTCACACCCATTGACTAATAACTCTCCCCTGAGATTTATTAAAAAATATTTGGAGGGATGGCAGGAAGGTAAATGTTTGAATATCTTTAAGAAGATCTCATTTTTATTTTTTAAATTTATAGGCTCCAGTTTATGGCATGAACCGGCTTACACCTCAGCAGCATATTTATGCTTATCCACAACAAATGCACACACCTCCAGTGCAAAATCCACCTGCCTGCATGTTCTCTCAAGAAATGTATGGCCCTCCATTGCGTTTTGATTCTCCTGCAACTGGAATTCTGTCGCCACGAGGAGATGATTACTTTAATTATAATGTTCAACAGACAAGCACAAATCCACCTTTACCTGAACCAGGTTATTTCACAAAACCTCCAGTTGTACCTCATCCTTCAAAATCTGCAGAATCTAGGGTTATAGAATTTGGGAAATCTAACTTTGGGCAGCCTATGCCAGGTGAAGGAGTGAGGCAACCTTTAACAACATCGGCACAAGCAACGCAACAAGCTACCTTTAAATTTAACTCTAATTTTAAATCCAATGATGGTGACTTTACGTTTTCATCACCTGAAGTGGTGGGGCTTCCTCCTCCTGCGGCTTTTGGTAACAGTGAGAGCCTCCTAGGTCTCCTAACTTCAGATAAACCTTCACATGATGAGGGCTATGGTGGAACAAAACCAGTTCCTAGTCAGACAGTCACACCAAGGAACACATTCAGTTTTGGTAGCAAAAATATTTCTAATGTTTCATTTACAGAAGGCATTGGACACAGTCAGTGTAAAAATTCTCTTTTTGGTCGTAGTGATGACGTGTTTACTTTCCAAAGTCCAGGCAAAACAGTATTTGGGACACCAACGCCAGACATAGCAAATAAGAGTCACGAAACCGATGGAGGAAGTACCCATGGAGATGATGATGATGATGGCCCTCACTTTGAACCAGTAGTTCCACTTCCTGATAAGATAGAAGTGAAAACTGGTGAGGAAGATGAAGAAGAATTCTTTTGTAATCGTGCAAAATTGTTCCGCTTCGATGCAGAATCCAAAGAATGGAAGGAGCGAGGTATTGGCAACGTGAAGATACTGAGGCATAAAATATCTGGCAAAATCCGTCTTCTCATGAGACGAGAACAAGTACTCAAAATCTGTGCAAATCATTACATAAATCCAGATATGAAACTGACACCCAATGCAGGCTCAGAGAAATCATTTGTATGGCATGCTCTTGACTATGCAGATGAATTGCCAAAGCCAGAGCAACTTGCTATTAAGTTTAAAACTCCAGAGGAGGCAGCTCATTTCAAACGCAAGTTTGAAGAAGCCCAGGAAATCTTAAGAGCTTCAGCTTCAAATATTTCCACAGCAAGTCAAAATGTTAGGGTTTCAAAAGACACCAAGAACCAGGATAGCAAGGATACTGGAAAATCTGACCCAGGACATCCAAATTTTGGTTTTCAAATTTCAAAGAAAGACGGGCTCTGGAATTGTAACAGTTGTTCAGTAAAGAATGTTGCAACAGCAAAGAAATGTGTATCGTGCAATAACCTAAATCCAAATAGCAAGGAACTTTTGGGCCCACCATTAGGTGAAAACTCTGCTGCTTTTAAGCCTGGCACAGAAAAGACTCAAGAAGGATTTGGATCAATGTTTGCTAAGAAGGAGGGTCACTGGGATTGCAGTGTGTGTTTAGTGAGGAACGAACCTACAGTATCTAAGTGTGTAGCCTGCCAGAATACAAACACAAGTAAAAGTGTTGCATCATCTAGTCAGCAACCTCCCTTCAAGTTTGGCCAGGGAGAGTTTTCTAAGCCTATGACCAGTGATTTGGGAACTCTGTTTCCTAAGAAAGATGGTCAGTGGAACTGCAGCGTTTGTCTGGTACAGAATGAAGTAAGTGCTAAAAAAGGTGGTGCTTGTGACAATCCAAACTCACAAAGCCAGCCCAGTTGCACGGTTCCAGCACCGACTGCTTTGAAGCCCAGTACTTCAGAGACTAGCAAGTCAGCTAAGAGTGGGTTTGAAGGCATGTTTACTAAGAAAGAAGGACAGTGGGACTGTAGTGTTTGCTTAGTGCGAAATGAAAGTTCTTCCTTCAAATGTGTGGCCTGTGAAGCACCAAAACCAGCCAGTAAACCTGATGCAGAATCTTCTTCAGATTTTACATTTGGTTTCAAAAGTAAATTATCTGAACCTTCTGGGAATCAGATGACAACTGGCTTTAAGTGTGACTTTTCAGAAAAAGCTTTTAAATTTGGCAGTACAGAGAAGGGTTTTAAATTTGGTCATGTTGAGCAAGGAAGCTCACCATCTTCCTTCACATTTCAAGTTCCCTCTACTACGGAAACTAAACCCACAAAAGAAGGATTTGGTTTTACTATGCCTGCACCTGCTGGTGGATTCAAGTTTGGCATACAAGAATCTGGTGATCAAAAGGGTAATGAGAAGTCCGTTGAAGGAGATACTGCTTCCAAGACTCACGATGTTAATAACAAGCAAAATAATAGTGATTCAGTGTTTGGACACAGTAGTAACAATTTCACTTTTGCTGACCTTGCAAAATCAGGGGAAGGATTTCAATTTGGCAAAAAAGATCCAAATTTTAAAGGATTTTCAGGAGCAGGTGAAAAACTTTTCTCGTCACAGAGTGCTAAAATGTCCCCTAAGGGCAATACATCATCAGACCTTGAAAAAGATGATGATGCATATAAGACAGAGGACAGTGATGATATCCATTTCGAACCTGTAGTTCAGATGCCCGAAAAAGTGGAACTTGTTACAGGAGAAGAAGATGAAAAGGTTCTCTATTCACAAAGGGTGAAGTTATTTAGATTTGATGCAGAGATAAGTCAGTGGAAAGAAAGGGGCCTAGGAAATTTAAAGATTCTTAAAAACGAAGTCAATGGCAAACTAAGAATGCTAATGCGACGAGAACAAGTACTAAAAGTATGTGCTAATCATTGGATCACTACAACAATGAACCTTAAACCTTTATCTGGTTCAGACAGGGCATGGATGTGGCTAGCCAGCGAT
Organism: Potorous gilbertii; assembly: GCA_028658325.1. Lineage (NCBI taxonomy): Eukaryota > Metazoa > Chordata > Mammalia > Diprotodontia > Potoroidae > Potorous > Potorous gilbertii. The sequence goes on from JAQQSK010004403.1 coordinate 187,953, forward strand.
TTTTCTGATGGAGATGCTAAACTTGAACAATTAGCAGCAAAGTTTAAAACCCCAGAGTTGGCTGAAGAATTCAAACAGAAATTTGAAGAATGCCAAAGACTTTTACTAGACATACCAGTTCAAACGCCTCATAAACTTGTAGATACTGGCAGAGCCGCCAAACTAATAGAGAGAGCTGAAGAAATGAAAAGTGGGCTAAAAAATTTTAAAACATTTTTGACAAATGACAAAAAGCTCACCGAGGAGGACAATAGCAATTCAAGTTTAGCAGCCAGTACTTCTGATTTAACAGTAAAACCACATGCCGAAACCACGGGACCTTCATTAGAATGGGATAACTATGACTTAAGAGAGGATGCTTTGGATGATAGCGTAAGTAGTAGCTCAGTATATGCATCTCCATTATCAAATAGTCCTGTGAGGAAAAATCTCTTCCGCTTTGGTGATTCGACAACAGGATTTAATTTCAGTTTTAAATCTGCTTTGAGTCCATCCAAATCCCCTGCCAAGTTGAATCAGAGTAGAACTTCCGTTGGCACTGATGAAGAGTCTGATATTACCCAAGAAGAAGAGAAAGATGGTCAGTACTTTGAGCCAGTTGTACCATTACCTGATCTGGTAGAAGTGTCCAGTGGTGAGGAAAATGAACAAGTTGTCTTTAATCATCGAGCCAAACTCTATAGATATGATAAAGATGCTGGCCAGTGGAAAGAAAGAGGAATAGGCGATATAAAGATTTTGCAGAATTATGATAATAAACATGTGCGAATAGTGATGCGAAGAGACCAAGTATTGAAACTGTGTGCCAATCATAGAGTAACACCAGACATGACTTTGCAAAACATGAAAGGAACAGAAAGAGTTTGGGTTTGGACTGCTTGTGACTTCGCTGATGGAGAAAGAAAAGTAGAACAATTAGCTGTTCGTTTTAAACTACAGGATGTTGCAGATGCATTCAAACAAATTTTTGATGAGGCAAAACAGGCCCAAGAAAAAGATATCTTGCTAACGCCACACTTCTCCCGTGCTACCACTCCTCGAGAATTTCCATGTGGTAAAATTGCGGTAGCTGTATTAGAAGAAACCACAAGGGAGAGAACAGATTTAAACCAGGGTTCTGATACAACAGATACAATTCTAGAAGCTGGAGAAGTGTGTAGTACTTCTGAAACACCAACAAAAGCAGTTGTTTCTCCTCCAAAGTTTGTTTTTGGCTCTGAGTCTGTTAAAAGCATTTTTAGTAGTGAGAAATCAAAACCATTTGCATTTGGCAACAATTCAGCTACAGGTACTTTATTTGGATTCAGCTTTAATGCACCCTTGAAAAACAAAAGTGGGGAAGATGTTCCAGGTGAGATTGAAAGAAATTCAGAACCTGGTAAATGTGAAGCACAGAAGAGCTTGAACATCAAGGCATTTGCAGAAAATAAAGCAGAAAAGCCCTTGACTCCTTTTCCAAAGGAAGAACCCTCAACTAACTTTGCATTTAAAACATTAGAAAAGGGTAAGTGCCAAGTCACTTTTTCATATTTAAAATATCCTTATGTTTAAAAACTTAAAGTAAAACTGGTTACTTTGTTTTGTACACAGATATGTATGAGTAGGAAACTAGGTTAATTTGAATTCTCTTATAGACAACTTTTAGAAAGCTCAAACACTGCTCATGAGTAGGTATTCTTTAGACTTATTTCTGGTAAAAGATCTTAGTCTACTTGGCAGAATTCTTAATATTTGACAGGCTTATCTCAAGGAAATTAACAGGATTAGCATTTTTCTGTAGCATTTGGTTAAAAACTTCATTTAGTAAAAATGCTTGGTGCAGAACATTAGATTCTTTTAAAGGAGATTTAACTTACCCCTAAATTGTTTAAATTTAATTTTCTCAGCCAAAGTTATGTGATCACTAAACTTGGGTTGAGAGCTAACTTAAAAAGTATTTCAGCCTCATAGAAGTGGAGGGTCTTTCATTATTCTTATTTAGTATTGCATCCTATGAAGACATTTAGATTTCTGATGCACTGCATTTTTTCAGTTTGAGTGTGACTTGCAGTGGTGTTACATGGCAACAACATATGCTTTTGATGTGAATTGGATTTGAACTTAGAGCTTATTATATTAAATGAGCTTTTATCTAAATGAATGGTAGTTGAATTGTAGATGAATCTAAGGAATGCCTGACCAATTGAGAATCTGGTTATCTGTATTATAAAACAGTTTATATTAGGGGGACATGGATAGATTAGAATTTCTTAAACTAATTTAGCCATGGAACATTCCACAGAGAAAATAATTTAGAAAACAATTATTTTCTAAGCTTTCTTTTCATGCTTAGATACATTTCTCAAATGTTTGAAAACCACATGATTTCAGAGGCAGAAAAACACAAAAAAGGTAGTTTTCAACAATAAATCTCTTAATTTGTGCTTAAAGCAAGGATTCTCTTGCCTTCTTTTTTGTTAATGTGCTTTTCTGGCTTTATCCTTTCTCAGAATGTTTTTAAAATGAACAAAATGTAGGATTACCAAGGAAACCAATTCCACTGAAATATATTTATCAACATATTTTTTTAAAAGTTCACCTCAGCTTTAAAAGAACATTCATTTTTCCTGTGCATTTCTAACTTTGACATATGCAGTCTTTAAGAGTATATATGTGTGAGTGAAGGTTAGTAGGTTAATTACACATAGGACTGAAATTTTGTTGTTAGTACTGAAGTTTTGTTTGTTAGTAACTCTTGTTAAAGGAACATGTAAAATCTTTTGAAAATAGATCAAAATGTTTGTGGCTTTTTGTGTACCATTTGTATCCCTTGTTTAAAAATGGCTGCACTCCTAGGTAATTTCCTAGGTGAAGTTTAGTTTTAACTTCATCCTCAGATTTTGTATTCCTCTGATGCTTTGTATTCCTCTGTACTTTGTTAAGTGAAAGAATTCTCTGTTTAAGAAATTGTTAGTGAATTTCTGCAGATGTTGATTTTTGTGTTTAAAATTGAATTTTGCAGTGTATTTTGGGAAGGATTGCAGCTATTTTAAATTAAGGGTATTCAGATAAATTGATCTACTTTACACAAACCAAAAAAATAGTTGTTTGCATCAGAGTTACTTTTCTATTTGTAATATTCTGGCAATTAACATTAACTTTCTTTTTAGACAGTCCTCCAAGCACACATTTGATTTCATGTAAGATCATAGATCTAGAGCTGGACAGTACCTCAGAGGCCATCTAGTCCTACCACCTCATTTTACAGATGAGGAAACTGAGGCCCACAGGGGTTAAATGACTTGCCAAGACACAGGTAGTGTCAGAATCAGGTCCTGAAAATGTTCTTCCTGATATACTATGACTAGAGAATATTTAAAGAGTTGCACTTACTGTTGCTTAACAAATTTGTAGAATTCACTAACTAGAAATTATAGTTATACTGGTTTAATGATTTATGGCATAATGTAGAGTACAAAATCTGACATAATTTTTAAAAAGCCTACCGTGAGGTAAATGTGAGTGCTGACCAGTATTGACCTTTAACTTTCAGTCATAGAGGTATTTTGAAAAAAGCACAGGCAATTTGTTTTTAACTGAGTGTAGTTTTATTTCCCCAGAGGTGTGGTCAAAATACTTAAAATTGTCATCCAGTGGGAACTGATATGCGATCATTTATTTATTTATTATTTAGTTCCTAAGTCATCATGGGAATTGGCCTATGAAGTAGTTCTGGATTGGCCTGTGAACTTCAGTGATTTTCTTGTGTTTTCTTGTGTGGGTAGGAGGGGAGGGAGAGTGTGTTGTTAAGAGAGAAAAGGAAAATAAAATTAAGTTTTATTTTGTCACTCGAAACACCCATATCCTTAACATTGTTTATTTTCTAGGATTTAATTTTAGTCTTTTTAAATCTAATCCAATGGCTTTTTGGACCAGTAACCCCTCCTCACAGCCTGAGAGCAAAGGTATAAAGTGCACTCAGTGTGAGATGACTTCAGTTTTCTTAGCAGTTGGCAGTCTTTGACAAAGTAGTTTTGCTTCATAAAATTGAGTATTTAACAGTTTACAACATGCATGTTAAAGAATGCTGGTTTAGATGAAGATGTCTCTGCTTGCACACAGCTGTTGTCCGCATTGCCTTATTCTCTTTTGTGGGTAGTTAGTTATAAGCAGTCACTACTTTTTGCTATGTTGCATTTCATCACTATTGCACTCATTTTGACATTCTGTACCTACTGCTTTCACTTCTCAGTACCTTGTTCATTTGTTTCTTCAACAGTGCTGGACAGTAGGAAACATACAATCAGGAAATAATGCATTACATAGTTAACTGTTATGTGTCTATTTTAGGAAACAATCTTCAAGTATTACAAGTAAACAGTAAATTTCTGTAGGGTGTTATACATTAACCTCCTGTATCTCCACATACATAAATATTAACTGGGTTTCTTTAGGCTCCAACTCACATAGTATATTTTGAGTATATGTCTATTATTAAGCTCTACTGGGTGTAGGTAGTTGTAAATGTTAAAAAAAAAAATTCTAGAGTCCTTCCTGTTGAAAAGAATTAGAACTATATTATATAAACTTAAATGAGACAGCAGGTATCCATCTTGGGCATAAGATGGAGAACATTTAATTTGGAAGGGACTTAGATTCTCTCAGGATTAGATTGGATTAGATTCTAAAACAGGCTTGCATCTTACAAGTAAGTAAATTTTTGAATCCTAGAAAAATGAAATGACTTGCAAAGATTACAAAGCTAGAATCAGAACCTATGGTCCCTTGTGCTCATTATATTATTTCTTATGCCCTTTTTCCTTATATTCCTCTAACATAGAGTTATGAGTATTCGTAATTGTGATGAGAGAATGTTCATTGTAAAGACAACAGGGGAAAGGGGAGAGAATTTATTTCATGTATAGTCAACTGAGGAATGTTGCATGAATTAGTTAATTTGTTGCTAATCTCTTTAGCTAAAACTTTGCCTAGCTCTTTCTAGATCTAGTCCCCTATCCTCTAAGCAAGCACTCATTTTAGGACCAGGAATTTGAAGTTTTTGCATGATTTTTAGCCACAGAGGTTTTGCCTAAAGGTGAAGTATTGAAGCTCAGATGAGCATTTTTTGAGGGGCATTCTTTAATACTTAGTTGGTCAGTATGTGAAAGGCGTGTGTGCCTGTGTGTCTGTGTGTGTCTAAAACCTTAATCTGTCATATGAAGAACTTTTAAACTTTTAAACCATGTAACATTTTTTGAGGATTTCTGCAGGCAAAAATCAAGTTTGACTTTTTATTAGACCACATTAATTTTATATTTTCCTAACTTGTTTCATCAGTTGCATGTGCATGACTTTACTAGTTATTATTAGCATGTAAAATGTTCTTTTCTAATAATTTACATTTTATAAAGTTTTAGGAATTAGATTATGATGTATGTGTTATTTTACCTAAATAAGTGAAAATAATTTTTTAAAACTATAAAAGATCTTGTGTTTAATGAAAGTGGCAGTGTACTCATATAGAATAGTTTTTTAAAAAATCAGATGATTGCTTCATGAGTTTTTGCATTAAAATGTAATGTTTTTGTATACCTTATTATAGAAACTATTCTGTAGTTCTGATGTAAGACTTGAGTAGTGATGTATTATTTAAAACTCAGACTTTGTAATTTTGCTTTATTTCTTATAGTTGAGATGAAAAAGGAAACAGAAGAACTTTCCACAGATGATGTATTCATTGTGTATGAGCTAACTCCTACTCCTGAACAGAAAGCTCTTGCTGTCAATCTTAAACTTCCTCCAACTTTTTTCTGCTATAAGAATAGACCGGATTACATTAGTGAGGAAGAAGATGATGGTAAGGTCCCATCTTATCTCACCCTCTTGCCTTCTAGTATTGTAGAAGCGTAATAAACATTTAGGTATCAATATGAATATTTAAGATGTCTCACTACAGTGTTCCAGGGTTTATATAAGGTTTCCAAGAAGTCTTAGTGCAGTTGAAGCTTAAAACTGCTCCAGGACCCTTGGGAAATCCTCTATTTGTTTGTGTTACGGAATTAGAACACTTGTAGAATTATTGGATTTATAATTATATATAATTATAATTTGTTTTTAATTTATTTAATTTATAATTATAGAATTATTGTAGAATCTTGGAGTTGTAAGAAATCTTAGTTCATCTAGCATTATCTTTTAAAGCATGAATTCTTTCTGTAACGTGTAAGTATATTTGTGACTGCTATGACTGTTATGTGCAAAGTCCCTTCAGTGATGAAAGTTACAACCTGTTACAGGGAGTTGCTTGATGCTTTACATTAAATGACTTCTTATTCACACAGCTAGTAAATGTCAGAGGTAGGAATTGAACAGTGTTTTTAACCCTCAAGTTTAATATTTAATCATGTTTGACACTACCAATCATATTTTAAAGATGAAGATTTTGAATCAGCTGTCAAGAAACTTAATGGAAAGCTATATCCAGATGACCCAGATGAATGTAAAAGATCCCAAGAATTTGTAACAGGTAAACTAATATAGAATAATGGTTATATTACTTAAACATCCTGTAGATTGATAAATCTCATAGTCTGTATTTGGCATCAAACAAAAAAGTATAAATAAACTTCCATGGAGATTTATGATTTCAAACTATTCAAATGACTATTGTTTTCATAAATAAGTAAATTTTAATAAAGTTGACTGTGCATGGTAAATAGAAATTATATTTACCTGGTGTCTATCATTATAAAATAAAATATATGTGGCTAGGATAAGGGGAAAAAACCTGCCATTATACTGGATGGAAAATATTCTATGGACTTGGCTAAGATAATTATTTATAAGTATTATTTATAATTTATATTTATAATTACATGTAAGTATAATCATTATGCTGGGGTTTATTAGGAAACGAGCAACTTATGGATTCTGAGATTTTTGCTCAGTTTTCTGTTTACTTGCCTTTTGCATAATTTTTTCCAATTCATGATCTTTCCCTGAAATTTTAGAAAATTTTTCTGAACCTAAGAATCGCATACTCTTAAAAATTCACTTTCCCCACATTTTTTTCCTCCTATTTATTTTGATGTTTCTTCTGTATAATAGAATTGGACTATGTTTTTCAAGTAGGTGTTAGTTTGTCTAACAGGATTTACTTTAGGCAAAACATTCTTTAAGTTAGAATATATCAGTAATTCTCTAGCAAGTTTACTTATTAGGTATAGATAAAACAGTCTATGGAACTTAAAGTAATTATATTAATTATTAATGATTATAAGCAATGTATATTTATACATTTTTATTGCAATATGTTAAAAAGAGAACAATTAAAACTTCCCTCTTTTACTGTTTATCACAGGGAGAAAGGAGAGGAATTATTTAGAATTAATGGAGAAGGATTATTTTGATAGAAATAGTATAGAGGGGAAAGGAAGAGAACAGAAAATGTGGGGAGAAGGAAATAGTGGGAAGGAGAGGCAAGATTTGATTTTACTATAGTAAATGACTGTCCCTACAGGGACATTTTAAAATCACTACAGCCTCTGTTTTGGGGGCATATTACTATTGGTTGGTTCATGGAGTACAGTTTGATATTACCATGTTCAAGTTCTGTGACTTTAAGCTAACTTTTCTCTTGTAATGAATCTATGTTGCTTTTGTTGTATTTGTTCTTGCAGAAGTCGTTCCAGACCATGATAAAGAATGTATGATTGTCTGGGAGAAGAAACCAACATCTGAAGAAAAAACAAAAGCAGAAACTCTAAAACTTCCTCCTACGTTTTTCTGTGGTGTTTGCAGTGATACCGATGAGGATAGTAGCCATCCAGAGGACTTTAACTCAGAGGTTCAAAAAGTTCAGGAAGCAAAAGTAAGGATGTCTTTATTCTTTATTCTTATATTTTGGTACCTGCTACATTAAGGAAAACCAAACTGACTTTTTCCTAATGTTTCATTTTATACAGATAAGAAACTAAATTGTCCTCAACATATGTACTCTTTCGTTTTCCTCCTTATTGATTCTTTCCCCCTTTCTGCCATCCTTTTTTTTTTCCTGTTTTCCTTTCTTTGCCTTCTCTTGAAGACTTTAGGAGTGACCAGCAACACCCCACAAGCTTTCTTAAACCTACTGCTGTGTCCCAGGTCTCAGTTCTTAAATAGGTTAGCATTTTTATTCTAAAGAAGGTATTAACTGAATCAGAAGTAGATTGTCTTCAAAGAATTTTTAATTTAGGGCGGAAGAGTTGAAAAAATAAAAGAAATGGTACCAGAAATGTTAGTCTCTAAGCTGAGCTTGGCTCGCCAAACATTTCTTAGTTTTATTTGAAGTTGAACATTTTTATTGAGAATTAATTTGTGTGCTTTGTTTTTAGAAGTTGCATGATGATGAGGTTACAAGTTCAACTGATGTAGCACATACTAGGGGGACTAAAGATCCTGCTTCCTTCATATGTAAATCTGAAGAACCTGACTCTACTACTGAATCTTCTGATGCAGCACACAGTTTATCTGAGGCTAACGACAAACCTGTAGACTTATCTAATAAAAAAGAAAATGAAGCAGATTCCACAAGCCAAGGTAAAAATTCTACTGACTTAACTGTGGATAGATACGTTTTAGGAAAATATTTACTGAATCCATTATATATATATATATAATATGTATTATTATATATATTATTTATATATAATTATATAAATATACATTTCAGAAGAGTTACTTATTTTTTTCTTGATAATTTATAAAAATTGTTCTAACGTAAATTTTGTAATGGCTTAAAATAGTAGTGACCAGAAATACGATTTTCTAAATTTAGTGCTGAGCTTATTTTGGTGGCTTCATTAAAACGATTACAAAAGAAAATTCTTTTGAGGCAAGATGGTATAGTTAACATGGATGGGGAACCTGCAACCTTGAGGCCACATGTGTGGCGTGTTAGTCTTCAAGTGCAGCCCTTTCACTGAGTCCATACTTCCTCTTAATAAAGTAAAAATCTCCATCCGTGCTGGTAGTTAGAGTACTAACTCTGGAGTCAGAGAAGTCTTCTTGGTTCAGATTACACTTTTATTGCTTACTATCTCTATGACTATGGGTAAGTCACCTAACCCTGGGTAGTTTCTTCATCTGTAAAATTAGAGGGTTAGACCAGATGACTGAGGACTCTTTCAGTTCTAAATTTATGATCCTAGATTCATCCTTTGAGATCATATAATCTGAGTTGCAAAGTAACCGCCATGTCCATGTGGTCTTAACTCCTATCTGTAACTCCCATATATGGCCAATTTTGTTTGAAGACCTTCAGGCAGGGAGAACACACTCTCTCCCAATCCTACTTTAGATACTTCTAGTTAAGGACATTTTTCTGGACTAATTCTGCTTCTTTGGAGTTTGTTTCATTGCCTTCCTTTCTGTCTTCTGAGGCTGTTTAACATGACAATTCTTCTTCAGATACTTGAAGATGGTTATAACAGTCATTTTCTTCTTTTCTTCTCCATCTCATCTCCTGATACCGTGGTTGCATTTCTTTTAACTCTCTACAGTTGTTACTTCTTATTTCCTCCCACTCCTCATCTCCTTGCAGTTTGGCTTCCAGGATCACCACTCAAATAAAATAGCTCTTTTAAAAGTTGCTCGCCTTGTGTTAATTGCTAAATTCAGTGAACTCTATCCTTCTTGACATTTCTATAGCATTTGACAGTGACTATGCCTTCTTTCTTGATATCCCATTTCTTTCTTGGTTCCCTTCCAGTCTGGCTATTATTTTCAATTTCTTTTCCTGGATCATCATTCATCTTTCACGTTCTGATTGTGTTTGATTGCTAAGGCTCTCTTCTCTCTTGGTAATTTCATCAGCTCTCATGGATTGAAAGATTATCTTTATACATTTGATTCTCACATGTAAATGTCTACTCCTAATTTTTTGTGACTTCCAATCCCACATCATCAGCTGCCTATCAGACATTTTCAATCAAGTCTTCTATAGATATTTAAACTCTATCTAAAAAAAACCAACTCATTATGTCTTTTTCACTTCTCCAAACTTCCTTGTTTCTGTTGAGGGTATCACTATCCTCCTGGTCCCTCAGATACTCAAACTTGGCATTATTCTTAATCCTTCCCTTTACTTTTCCATCTACCTCCAAGTATTCATTCAGATGGCTACTACCCCAGTTCACTATCCTCTCACCTAGACTAGTGTGGTAACATTCTAATTGGACTTCTTGCATCTGATTTCTCTCCTCATATCATACAACTGATAAAATAATCTTACTAAGTCATTGTGTTTACTTCCTTGGTAAAGAACATTTAGTTTATTCAGGGCCTTCATGTCTGGCATCAATATACCTTTTCATGTTTACTTTACATTAATTTTCTTCATTCACTTTTATTTTCCATGCAAACTAACCTACTTGTTCTTTAAATTGGCATTTTCTGAGGCAGGGGAAGGAGAGGGGGGGGAGGGGAAGGGGGAGCGGGAGGAGGAGAGGGAGAGGGGGAGAGGGAGAGAGATGAAACCATGCTATGCCTTTGTCAGTCCTGTAGAGTGCTTGGAAGTGCTATATGCAAGTAGTAGGTATCTATTATTATTTTAGATGACTTGATTTCCATAAGAAAGTAGGATGTTATTGTACAACTGAGACTGTATAGCTCTTAGAAGTTGGGATAGGCTCTTCTCTCTATCTTCTTGGATAAAGAAGTTAAAATGTCATAAATCTTTTATGAAAGATTTTCATCCTTTTTTATTTTGTTTTTGATTTAGAAGTGGAAAGCAAAACAATGCCATTTGGATTTGGTACTAGTACAGGATTGTCATTTGCGGATTTGGCTTCTGGTAATTCTGGGGATTTTGCTTTTGGTTCAAAAGGTAAAGTAACATTAGACTCAAGGCAACTAATTTAATATATTGACTGTGTTTCAGATTTGCTGTTGTTTAAAGAGTCTCATAAATGGCAGAATTCAAGAATCACGAAGTGTTAAAATGAACTGAATTTTAAACTAGTGACTAGTTTCTCTCTAGTTACAGTTCTATTGATCTGGTCTCTGTCTTTGTTTTGGGGAGAGATGACATGATTGTAGATTTATTGCTTAAGTATTAGCATTGATTTTCTAGTAGTAAAGTAAGGATTATATGATGTTAACCATGCAGTGTCCCCATTTCTTATCCCGGAGAATTGAAAGATATAGGTTCAACAATGTTCTATCTAGAGAATTGAAAGATATAGGTTCAACAATGTTCTATCTAGGTCCTAGCCTCACTTTATAGATCTTTAATTCAGAATTGTTTTCAGTGCTAAAAATTTTATATAAAAGTCCATTGGTTTATAAGGAATAAGTGCCATGTATTAGATACCTTATGACAAAGGGTTTAATTTAATTTAATTTTCATAGAGATGTCATTTGGCAAAGAATTCAGAATTTGTGACTTACAGTAATGAATATCTAAATATCTTTAAAATTTTATTTTTTAGATAAAAATTTCCAATGGGCAAATACTGGAGCAGCTGTGTTTGGGAAGTACACATCCAGTAAAGGTGGAGAAGATGAAGAAGGTAGTGATGAAGAAGTTGTACATAATGAGGATATACATTTTGAGCCAATTGTGTCTTTGCCAGAGGTAATTAGAGTTATTGATTAAGAAGATGTCAGTAGCATATAATGCCATGTGTTTTCATAGTACTTTTAAGTTTTACAAAGCCCTTTACATGCTTTATGTCATTTGTTCCTTATAACTTGAGCTATATTATAGCTATTCAACTCAACAATATGAGGCAATTGATGATTAGTGATATTAAATGATTTCTCCTCTGTAAACCCCTTAGTTGCTGAATATCAGTCCCACGACATTCATTTAAGTTTTTAAAATGCTTGTTGATATTGAGCCTTCAAAAAAATCACCTTTTATGCTTATTATCTGATGTGACATTTTAATACTATTGAATAAAGACCTTACCCCAAACTTATGCTCATAAAATATCATCCATTACACAGGCAGTTTTTCAGACTATTTATCTTTTGGTTTTGAAGGATCTAGTGATAGGGAAGGAATAACATTTTATTTTGGCTTCATCTGTGTCAAATATTTAGCCATCAACACATTCTAAATACAACAGTTACTAAAACTTGCTTTTAAATTCTTCAAGACTCTCAAAAGAACATGTTTTAAAAAAAAATGGCCTAAAAATTAGAAGTAAGGTTTTTTCTTTTTTCCTCCTTTTCTTTTTCTTTCCTCTTTCGCTTCCCTTCTCTTCTTTTCCTTTTTTTTTTTAACTTCATAGCATACATAGGGAAAGATGCCTGTTTTTCTCAAAATATTGCTGCCCACGTGTTTATTAGGACTTTATTCTTTCTCAGCTGTAGTCTTTAATATTGCCCAGCCTTTAATATTTTGCTACTATTAGCTTCCTAATAAGCTTTCTCGTACCTTCTTCTCTTTCCTCAATTCTGTAAAACCTTCATCACCAAAATTCCTGTCTATATACACAGAGGACAGCTTGGAGAGATGGGGGAAGTATGATCCCTATCAAGTTATTTGGTGCTGATGTGGAAAAGGGATAAACTTTGTTTTACCCCTAGGAACAATGGATAGAAGTTGGATATAGATGGACAAAGCTTCTGAACAATTACAAGTTCTAAAGTAGAATAGTCTATAGCAGGAGATAATGGGTCTTCCCTTCACTGGAGGCCTTCAAACTGTCTGGGTGACCCTTTGTCAGGGATGTTGCAAGTACAAGTTGATCTCTGTCATCTTTGAGAGTTTTTCCAACATCTGATTTGACTCTGATTCCTTATGTGACAGCCAAAATTTGAACTCAGACCATTGCTTTACTGTAGTGTTCTTTTCTGTTTCCCTAGCAGGTTATATCTCTCAAAATAAATCTAACTGATAACATTTCTTACTTACTGAAAATTGATTCATGTCTGTTTAGAATTTAAAACTCTGGAGAAACTAGTTAATTTTGTATTTGTCTATAACAAAATAACAAATTAATAGTTTTCTCAGAAATACTTTTGTTCTCGATTTAAGAAGTCCAAATTACCCCCTATACCAAATGTTTACTTTATTACAGATATTATTTAATAGATATTATATGTGAAATGGAATGTCTAGGATAATACTGAGAAGGCCTGATCATTTTCTTAGTAATATCCTAGGTCACAACTTCTTGTATTGAAACTACAATTAATTATTGCCTTATTCACAAGACAGCTATTTGGTAATATAAAACCTCAAGAAAATGTATAAGGCTTCCATTCTCTAAACCATAAGAAAAGGTTGCTTTGTCAATAAATTGAGAGTTTGGTCAACTTTTTTTTTTAAGAGAAAAAGATAAGCAAAAGGTGGAGAGATAATTTGTGCTTCTTGTCAGTGGCCTAGCCAAGTGTAGTATACTGCTAACACTTAAAGGTACTACTGAAGTACTGTTAAGGTAAATACCATTCCCGTCAAAAATACACACACATACAGAGCTTAAAACAAATCTTAAAGAAAGGTCACTCGGAATTTTTTGGAATGCTTTTGTGTACTTTGGTACCACATTGTGATACATTTGGTTTGGGTACTTTGGTATCACATTGTGGTACATTTGATTTGTGGTAGCGGTCATAATTGAGTTTAAATCAACAAGTATAGTAGGATATGATAGCTACTAGTCACATGATACCTTACATGTTATTAACCATGTTCTGACCACAGCCTTTTCTGGGAGGTGATGCATGTCACACTGATGACAAGGTGGTGGTTCAGATAAATTTGAAGGACATGTCACTTACTATTGGAGCTGGGACTCAACTCAGCAATCAGTCTCACCTCAGTGTCACAGCTGCAGAAAAAAGTCTTTTCCCTTTGTCTGTTTTAGGTGGAAGTGAAATCTGGAGAAGAAGATGAAGAAATTTTGTTCAAAGAAAGAGCCAAACTTTACAGGTGGGACAGAGATGTTCTTCAGTGGAAAGAAAGAGGAGTTGGAGAGATAAAGATCCTTTTCCATACAATGAAGAACTATTATCGAATCCTTATGAGAAGAGACCAAGTCTTTAAAGTTTGTGCAAATCATGTTATTACCAAAGCAATGGAACTAAAATCCTTAAATGTTTCAAATAATGCGTTGGTTTGGACTGCTACAGACTATGCGGGTGAGTATTAGTAACCTTAGTACCCTTTTGAGTTCAGGTCATATATGACATTGAAACTATTCTTGAGATTCAGTGCCATTTAATGTCTTTTTTTGCCTTATAGATGGAGAAGCAAAAGTTGAACAGCTCGCAGTCAGATTTAAAACTAAAGAAATGTCTGATTCTTTTAAGAAGAAATTTGAAGAATGTCAGGATAATTTATCAAAACTGCAGAAGGGACAAGTATCACTTGTAGCGGAGTTGTCACAGGAAACAAATCCTGTAGTATTTTTCGAAATACTTGCTGATGATGAACCTTTGGGACGTATCACCATGGAACTGTTCTCAAACATTGTGCCTCAAACTGCTGAGAACTTCAGGGCACTGTGCACAGGAGAAAGGGGCTTTGGTTACAAAAAGTCAATTTTTCACCGTGTAATTCCAGATTTTGTGTGCCATGTAAGTATGAGCCAAGAATGTTTTAGAGAACATACTTAGTCAACTAATTTGTTTTACTGGTAGAAATTGTCCACAAAAACAATCTTTCTCCCATAATTGAGATATTATTCCATGTAATCTTGTAGGATGAAATAGTGTAAGGTCTAAGTCTAAATTCCTTTTCTACCATGTTGCCAACTGCTTTTCCCAGATACATTTGTTAAATAATGAATTGTTTCCCAAATTTTTCTTTAGTTCACCAAATCTTTAATTTATTTTTATATTTCTATATTCATTTCCACAAAATTGTAAGTTCCAGTTTTTCTACCCCTCTCCCCTCCCCATAACACTTTGCATTCTGATTTCCCCTTCCCTCAATGTGCCCTCCCTTCTATTATATCCTACTCTTCCCTTATACCATCTTCTCTCTTTTCTTGTAGGGCAAGTTAAATTTCTATAACTTATTACCTGTATGTCTTATTTCCCAGTTGTGTGCAAAAACAGTTCTCAACATTTGTTTCTAATACTTTGAATTCCAACTTCTCTCCCTCTCTCCCTCCCCACCCATCCCTACTGAGAAGGCAAGTGATTCAATACAGGCTATATATGTGTAGTTCTGCAAGAGATGTCCATAATAGTCATGTTGTGTAAGACTAACTATATTGCCCTCCATCCTACCCTGTCACCCCCACTTTTTTTTTTATTCTTATTTGACCTTCTCCCTTCCCAAAAGGGTTTACTTCTAGGTACTCCCTTCTCCCATTTGCCCTCCCTTCTATCATCCCCCCATCCCACTTCTCCCCTACTTTCCTGTAGTGTAAGGTAGATTTTCATACCAAATTGAGTGAGCATGTTATTCTCTCCTTAAGCCAAACGTGAAGACTAAGCTTCCCTTTTACCCTCTCACCTCCTCCCTTTTCTGCTCCACTGAAAAAGCTTTTTCTTGCCCCTTGATGAGAGATAACCTGCCCCATTCCATTTCTCCCTTTCTCCTCCCAATCTATTCCTTTCTCCCCCCTTAATTTTATATTTTTATGGATATCATCTCTTCTGATTCAACTCAACCTGTACTCTGTGTGCACATGCATGCATGTGTGTGTGCGTGTGCCTGTGTGTGTATGTGTGTGTGAGTTTGTACACCAAATCTTTTGTAGACATTTGGTTAAAAATCTGGTGTATCCTTATTCTATTAATCTATTAGGTTTAAGTCTGGAGTTGCAAGACCATCCTTATCAACCTTTCTGTTGGTTGTGCTCCTTGACCCTCTTGCCCACATCTTTTTTCTATGTAAATTTTATTGTGATTTTGCCTTTTTCTATAAAGAAGCCCTTATTATTAAATTTGGGCCTGTTGTAATTTTTACTATACGAATCAGAAACATTTATCTCTTTTTTACTCCCGCTGTTTCACCCCCAGTTCCAGACCCTTGTTATTTAGATAACTGAGCTATTGCAATAACATTCTAGCTGGTCTCCCCCACTCTAGCCTCCTCCTGTATCCTACCTGTCGTGCACCTTGTTGCCAGATCACCTTCCTAAAACATGGTTTTCCTCATGTCATTAGGAAATGGGCACAGTGTGAGGAATACTAGGTAGGGAATCTGAGGAGCTCAGTTAAAATTCTTGGTGATCCTGTGAAAGTTACCCAGAACTTCTAGGCATCATTTTGTTGATCTGTAAAATGAAGGGGATGACATATTATCTGTAAATCTATGCTCTCTTAATCATTTTTGTACTTGCCTTTCTCTATAACCTCGTGGTACAGTGGAAGGGTCACTGACTCTGAAGTCAGAGCACCTTGGCCCAAATTCTAGCTCTAACTGCCTTTGTGACACTCTCTCAACATCTTTTCTCCTTAGTTCCTTATCTATAAAAATGAAGGGTTACATTAGGTAGTCTTTTTCCCTTTTGTGGAAAACTTCTTTGAAATTTCTTTTTTTAAATGAACTCTACCTTTAAAATAATTAAGGTTTTAATTTCTATTTATGGGTTAATATAATATTGTTAATCCCATGAAGCTTGTCTGTTCAGAAATGGATTTTTCTAGTTTTCTAGTGAATTTAATATGTTTTAAAAATTTTTTTTTTCCCAATTTATTTTTAGTTTTAAATATTCACTTGAATAAGTTTTAAACTTTTTCCACCTCCCTTCCCCCTTCCCTCTCCAAGACATGCAATCTGATACAGACTCTACATGTACATTCCTAGTAAACACATTTTCAGATTGGTCATGTTGCATGTAAGAATTATAACAAAGTAGAGAAACCATGAGAAAGAAAAAGCAAAACCAGAAATAGTCTGCTTTGCTCTGCATTCCAACTCCATGGTTATTTTCTCGATGTGGATGGCATTTTCCATCATTAGTCCTTTGGAACTGATTTTTATTATTGAGAAATTAACTTTAAATTTTAGATTTATTTGGTTGAGATCAACTTGTTCATAATATATCTTAATTATAATCTCTTTTTAGGGAGGAGATATCACCAAACATGATGGAACAGGAGGACGGTCCATTTATGGGAATGCATTTGAAGATGAAAACTTTACAGTGAAACATACTACTCCTGGTTTATTGTCAATGGCTAATCGTGGCCGGGACACTAATAATTCTCAATTTTTTATCCTTCTGAAGAAAGCAGAACATTTGGACTGTAAGCATGTAGTATTTGGATTTGTTAAAGATGGCATGGATACTGTGAAAAAGATTGAATCATTTGGTTCTCCTACAGGTTCGGTGAGCAAAAGAATTATGATCACAGAGTGTGGACAAATATAAAATCATTGCTTTTTCATAGCAAACTTTTATCTTTGTAAACAGTTAAATTGAGGCTTAGCTGTTCTCAACAATATGGTGATTATGTTCAGCTTTTGAAAATGGACATTTCCAATGTATAAATGTAAAATTGCAGCTTATAGCTGTTGTCATTTTTTTAATGTGTTAAAATTGACATTGCATGGTGTGAAATAAAAGTTTAAACACTGGTCTATTTCAGGTGTACTTGTGTTTATGTACTCCTGACAGAGATTTGTATTAAAAATTAACATGAAATAAGTATTGTTAAAGCAATAGCTCTTCTTAGGTTGTTGAAAGAATATGACACATGCAGTTTGATTCTGTTAAATTGATTTTAAGGTATTTTACTTCCTGCATCGATGTTATCTGACCTTTTAAATAAAGGGACCACAACTTGGATCTTTTTTTAGATTTTAAATATACTTGCTATCATATCTTACCTACTGGTGTGCCTTTTTTTGAGGGGGACACAAAAAGTGCATGGAGACCCATTTATAATTGGGTGGAGCTATGAAGAGAGCAGTGGCTTACCCAAAGTGCTCTTCTGAGGTCCCAAGATCTTCACCTCCATGTGTCGTCTTGAGTCAGTTTTGAATGGAATGCCTACTCTCTTCTGATCATTTGTAGCTTTCTGTGTTGTTACAAAAGGCAGGATTTTATTTTCTTATATTTCAAATAGATCATTTGGCTAGTTCCTTAGTGTTTTGTAAATGTTGGGCTTTACTTTCCTGTCATCAGTCTCTACTACCTCAGAATCTATAGCCTGGTTCTTTCAACAGAACTTGGATGTTTTTTCCTTGCAGTTGAGATGTATTGCACATTTGAAAAAAAGCTTTGTACCATGTTCATTGCTTCTGATTACTTAATACTATGTTACTTCAGTATCTGTTGTTGATGAATTTTGTAAAAATAAAAGCAACATCCATCATAACAATTTTTTAGAATTCTTGTCCATTCTAGAACTAAGTCAAAAGTAGGGAGGGCAGTTGAAAGGTGAGAAAACTAGTTGACCATGGAATTTTGAGACAGTAAGCAACACTGCCCCCCTAACTAAAATGCAAATTGAAAATGTATAGACATACTAAAGGTATGGATAGTAAATAAAATGGAAAGTGTGTGCTGGGAGATTGAGGTGATTCTACATCTCCCTAAGAGATGAGAGAATGTCCTCCCCCTGCTTCCTCATTAAGAAAACTGACGTGTTTATGAGGGATGTATGCCAGTGTGCAGTATATTCCATCTACCCTCCTTTTTTTTTTTTTTTAAATCAATGCCCCAGGTTAGTGATCCAGCTGTTTTCATTGTAAAGAAAAGAAAAATGTCACTTCTTGGGGAGGTAGAAATGAGATGCCCTGCATAGTTAGCTGTTCAGGAATAAATTTCTGGGGAAGAGTTTCGTGGTAGCAGTCTAGGATTTATGCCTTTGTGATGATGGAGTATCATCATTGCTTTCATAAGAACTGCTCAGCTAAGTATGCAAGAGAAAAAGTTTACTTGTCCTAAGAATTTATTAATGCAAAACTAATTTACATTTTTTTCAAATTGATTAGGAAAATAAAGGGAATGGTGGTTTCGCTATTCCATGGAATGCACTCTAATATGGCTGTTTGTCTTAATCAGTATTTCCTGATATGGTAGTGGAGGAGTAGTGGAGGAGAGAAGTGGTTTCTTAAAAAAAGGATTGATGGCCATTGTCCTAGAATAAATTCTGAAGTTATCAACTGTCACTGAATTTAAAGGATGAAAGAAACATTCTTTGAATTGGCATCTTTGTGAAATTTTAAAAGCTTTTAAAGCTATGCATAATTAAAGCTTGAGGGACTTTAATCTTAACTAATAATAGTAAATATTTTTAAACAATTTGGCAAAGAATGATTTTCTGTAGCATTCTGTTCTTCTATCCTGATTGTTCCTATACCTGTTATAAAGTAAATATGACTTGAGACATTGTACCAAAAGCTATTTGTCACATATTTTTGGAAGGAGTTTTAAAATCTGCTCCAACTTAAAGAAAAAATGAATTGTATAGAAGCACGTAGCATTATATCAAATTTCTTTGTAACACTGATCATTTTTATATTATTGTCTCATTAAAACCTTTTAAATGGAATAGAAACTCACTATTTTGTACACTTATTTATAAGTTATCTTTTTAGCAAATTTTTAAACTAATTTTATATTTAATGAAATGACTGGATCAGTTTAGGTGATTTGTAAAACAGTTAATTTTTTAAAGGAGGTAATGGATAATTTAGATTGCTGTTGCTCAGGTAAATGCTGAAGTTCAGCTGAACAGATGTTAAAATATCCCTTATATTTTAGAAATGGAAAGTGTTAATTTCATGATTTGAAAAGTCATGTTTCAGTTATTTGGGATCCCAGCTCTCACTGTGCCTAAGACAAGTTACCTTACCATTACAGAATCAGAAGATCCCTCTTAGTTCTAAGAGTCTGTGGCTTATGATTGTATGTAAAAATGACTTAGTAGTTTATAGGATGAGATTGGTTCTTGAGTAACATTGGCTTTGTACCACCTAATTTAGCCATTGTTTTTAAAATTCCGAGGAAGAAGGAAATGAGAAATGAATGAATAAATGGAAAAGCATTTATTATGCTCTATTATGTACTAAGCACTGGAGACAGAAAAAACAGCAAAGAGGAACCTGGACAGAAGGGAGAAGACCTATGAAGAAACTTGCCAAAACTACATTTCCTCCACATATTGGCTGTGCTTTTTTTCATAACAAGTAATAAGTGGTTCCCATCATATTTTTATGTCAGCTCCTAACAATTTAAAATACATGTTGTAGTGCAGCAGGAAGAAATCTGGATTTGGAGCCAGAAAACCCGAGTTTCAACCCCAGTTTTCCTATT
Organism: Potorous gilbertii; assembly: GCA_028658325.1. Classification (NCBI taxonomy): domain Eukaryota; kingdom Metazoa; phylum Chordata; class Mammalia; order Diprotodontia; family Potoroidae; genus Potorous; species Potorous gilbertii. Next base: position 208,145 of record JAQQSK010004403.1, read on the forward strand.
TACTTGCATTTTTCTGGGCCTCAGTTTCTTTATCAACAAAAGGAGGAAGTTGGACTCTATGCCCTCTTCTGGCCCTAAATCTATGGTTTTTAAATCCAGCCAACACAAATCTGGATTTATGTGGTCTATTTTACACAAGAGATTTGTGAGATTGAAATAATAAATAGCCTAAGCTTAGAAAAACACATCAAAACATACCCTTGATTGTCTCAGAACCTGAGACGAGAAGTAATAAAATAAGGTCAAATAGCACTGTTTAGATTGGGAGCTTAGCGCGGCTGTTGAATCAGCAGTGACCCCAGCCCTCCAGACAAGTTTTCCATTAGAATGGTCAGCTACACTGTGGCAGACTCTGAGTTGGAGAAGTGGCAGAAAGTTTTTATCCATGGAATTCAACGCAGTAAATTAGCTTTGTGGAGCAGATACAGCTTTAACCGAGTTGTGACTCCTCATCAAAATGCATTAAGTGGAATCTCAAAGAAAGGGTCTACGCAGAGCTTGTTGGGAAAGTCCTTCTCTGTGATGCACAAGCAGCAGGCCTGACCTTTAGCTAGGAACTAAGCAGAGGCTGATGTAGAGAGGACCAGACTTACATACACAGCCTGTAGGCCGGTGATAGGATCTTAGGGTCTAACGGGGGTTGGAGATTGAGGCGCAGGGGGAAGAAAAGGGAGGACAAGGTGAGGGAGACGGGGAAACTATGACCGGGGGATACACTTTCGGGCGCCTTCGGGTTAGAAAACAAAGCAGGGGCTTCACAAAGTCAATCTTTGGTGTTATTTTTAACTCCGAGGGCTCCACAGCACACTGACACCGGGATTTTCTGAAAGAAATGAGATAGGTCACTGTGGTAAAGCCGGAACCGAGAAACCTAGATGTGGCCGGGGAAATAAAAATGTCTTCATCGCCCATCAGGTGCGGGGTCATGTTACAGGCCTCAGGGACTGAAAGGTGAAAAATGCGGTCACCTGTATTGTGCAGAGGCTGGCGTTCTTTCGAGGGCTACACGACAGGTGTGCAGGTAAGTACGGGAGGGCAAGGAGAGACTCCTAAAAGGAGGGCTGACCCGTCTTTGACGGGAACCTGGAGGTCGGCTTGGAGAGGGGAAAGACGGGTGACCCGCACCTGCCAAGAACGCCTAGGATGCCGCAGGACGCAGACTAGAGGTAGGGCGGGCCGGAGCCCACGGCAGGGGTGCGTCTAAGAGTGGGCCGAGGCGAGGCGGGGGGAAGGGGCCGGCCTGGGCTTCAGCCATGCCCCTCGGTGGTAGCAGAGACGCACTCCTGCCCCGCGCGGCTTCACCTCAGTCACGAGGTACGGGAGGAAAAAGCAAGCCACCGAAAGAGGAGCCGGCTTCCCTCCGCTCGGCCTCCACGCGAGACCGTGGCCCAGCCCGCAGAGGCGCCCGCGACCTGGCTTTACCTGCGCCTTCACGGAATTATTGGCAGGCACCTTGCCGGGGGTCTAGTATTTTGTGCTTTTGGTACCTGTTTTCGAACCTTAGCCACGCGGTAGGTGCTTAATAAAGAGCCGGGGACTGGACGATCGATCCCTGACCCCGGCCTGAACCCGAGGGCCGCACCCCGAGGGCCGCACCCCGAGGGCCGCACCCCGAGGGCCGCACCCCGAGGGCCGCACCAGCTTCCTTCCGGTGGCCCGCCGGGTCCCCCCGCCGGGATGGACGGAGCGGACGCGAGAGCGCATGCGTCAGCGGCTGCTCACTTCCGGCGTGGCGAGATCCCGCCCCCGCGGGCTCCAGGTTTGAACGCGGTTTCTCCGGGAGACGGCGCAGGGCCAGCTAGCCATGGAGCCGAAAGTAGTCAAGCCTCCGGGGCAGGACCTGGCCTTGGAGCGCCTCAAGAACCGTTACGGGATCCGTAGCACCTTCCCGTCCGAGGTCAACCCTCCGCCGGCCACAGGGCAGGGCGACTGCCTGGCCGCCCTCCGCTATCCCGGGCGGTGCCCCGCGCCCCTCTCGGCTGCCCCGCTCTCCGGCCGCCGCTCGTCCCCCGCCTCCTCCAGCATCCCCCGCCAGGTGAAGCCTCCGCGCGTCCCTCCCCGCGCTCGTCCCCGCGTCCGCGGCCCGGGCCCAGCCCCCCAGCCCCCCGCCCCCCGCGCCTCGGGCCCTCGGGCCCAGCCCCCCAGCCCCCAGCCCCTCGGGCCCTGCTCCCCCCGCACCTCGGACCCTGCCCCCCGCTGCGCCTCCGGGGGGAGGGAGCAGGAGCAGCAGGGGCGCGGGGCCCGGGTGAGCCCAGCCGGTCGTCCCCGTTCTCTTCCTGGGAATAACCCGAGCCCGCCGGGGCAGGGAGCGCTAAAGTGGGCGGCCCGCTTTTGTGTCTTTCACAGTCACCTCGTTGGGCCCTCGCCGCCCCCCGGTGACTCTGGCGGTCCTTTTGGCCCCATTTTACGGTCGAAGCCGTAAGCATTTATCGAGCTCCTACTGTGAACGGGAGATGGGCCAGTCGAGGGGTCCAGCGTTTACGCCGTGACCCAGACCGAGCCTCGTAGCGAGGGAGCCGGCGGCGGGGAGGGGGAAGCGCTCGCGTTGTCCAGGGAGGGCCACGGAGGTGCCTGGAGCTGGGACTTGAAGGGAACCCGGAGGTGCGGACTAGGAGGAGGCGGGAGGTTCGGTGAAGGGAGCAGGTGATGGAATGCCCGTCAGGAGATGGGGTGTCGGGAGGAGGAAGGTGTAAGAAACCTGGAAATGGCGGGAAGGGTCCAGCCCTACAGGCTTGTGTTCTGCATTAACGCCTGGAGTATGGCAAGTGATGGGCAGCCACTGAAGTTCGTTGAATGGGGGTGGGGGCGGTGTCAGACTTCTGAGTAGGAAAGCCAGGAAGAGGGAGGGAGAATCTGGCATGAGACAGATCCCATGGCTAGGAAGGGCTTTGAAGTAGAATTAGAACTCAAGTCTTCCTAATTTCTAAGTAAGCACTCGTAGGCTTGCCAAAAAGACTGTTATGGAGAACTCACATGGGGCAGAAGAAAGGATACAAAGATGCTCTCCCATACAGTGACACTCTCAAAGTCTGGCTCAAGAACTTTGGGTTTGACTGTGCCACATGGGAGACCTGCACAGGACCTCGCAGCATGAAGTGCCCACATTAGAAAGGGGGCTGTGCTCTTTGAGCAAAGCAGAATTGAGACAGCACAAAGTGCATGTGAGATGTGCACATTTGGACTATCCACACAGACTGTCTGTGCCCAATCTGTGGTAGAGCATTCCGAGCTCATGTTGGTCTGATCAGCCACAGTGGGTCCGCTCAAATTTCACTTTATCATGGTGATGTCATTTTGGTCCTCTTTGAAGGCGAAGAGCAACAACCAACTTTACCCACTGTGCTTCCTTAGCTGCTATCTTGAGTCTAGCTCCCAATGAATCATCTTATTTTACTTTATATTTTTAAAATTTTATATTTTTTTCAGTGATCAAGAATTTATTTTCTTACATCTTACCCTAATAGAAAAAAAAGGAAAAAAACCCTTGTAACTCAGATATGTAATAGTCAAACAAAGCAAATATCTACAGTGGTTATATCAAAAAACGTTCTGCCCTTCAAACCTATAATACTTCAAGTACTTATTAGCTGGGTGTCCTTGTGCATATTCATTGAACTTGGAGCTGGAGGGGCATTATGGTATGGATAGGGCAGTGGACTGAAAAATTAGGAAAAGCCAGGTTCATGTTCCTTACCAGAAATATTGATTCTAATCATTTTATTTCCTCTTTGCTTCACTTTTCTCAACTGTAAAATATGGGAGGTTGAGCTCGGTAACTTATATGGTGCTACCCAACTAATAAGTATCAGAGCTAGGACTTAAGCACAGGATTTATATATTTACTGTAAATTTAAATACAGTACTTCTTTCACTTTACCACAGCTGCTTCCCTTGAAGGCAATTGCAGGCAGTGGAAAGAGTGGAATATAAGGCACTTGATCCTGCTTTGCTTCTTAAATGATGACCTTTCCTAAATCTCTTAATCCTTCTGAACTTCAGTTTTTATATCTTTTAAAAAGTGAAAACGATAAAACACAGGAAGAATTTATCAACCATCTCCTGTAATGTTAGCACTGTACTATTTTTTTGATTAATTTATTTGTTTTCAGTTTTCTACAATCACTTCCATATATCTTAGATTTTTTCCCCCTCCCTCTCCAAAACAGCATGCAATCTTATATAGGTTCTACACGTACATTCTTGTTAAATACATTTTCACCTTAGTCATGTATCATAAAAGAATTAAAATGAATGGGAGAAACCATCAAAACAAAACATAATACAAGAGAAAATGGTCTACTTCATTCTGCAATCCAGTTCCACAGTTCTTTCTCTGAATGTGGAAGGTGTTTTGCCCCAAGAGTCCATTGAGAATGTTTTAGGTCCTTGCATTGCTGTGAAGGGCTAAGTCTACCAGAAAAATTCCTGGCACCCTGTGGTTGTTGCTGTGTACAAAGTTCTGGTTCTTCTCCTTTGACTCAGCATCAGTTCATATATATGTCTTCCCAGGTTTTTCTGAAGTCCTCCTGTTCGTCATTTCTTCTAATAGCCCAAGAGTATTCCATTACTTTCACATACCACAACTTGTTCAGCCAATCCCCAATTGATGGATAGCCCCTCGATTTCCAGTTCTTGGCCGCCACAAAGAGAGCTGTTATAAATATTTTTGTACATGTTGGTACCCTTTCCTGTTTTTATGATCTCTTGGGGATATAGTCCTAGAAGCCATATTGCTGGGTCAAAGGATATGCACATTTTTGTAGCCCTTTTGGCATAGTTCCAAATTAGCACTGTAGTATTTTAGAGAATATAAAAAGTTTAGATAAGACAGGCCTTCAAGGAGTCTACAGTCTAATAAATCTAATTGTGTTTTATGCACAATATCATGTGTAAAGTACTTACAGATAAAGTGCTGAATCTTTGGGAGGAAAGTCATTAGATCATAGATCAGGGTACAAACCAGTATTGACCTCATCAGGGACATCAATAAGCAATATCTTCTCTCCTTTACTCAGTACTTAAAAGGATCATATAAGGTAAGTATGGCACCAAATTCAAATGGCCTTAACTTCTTGTGCTTAATATCCTAAAATATTTTTCCCTGCTTAACAAAACTTTCCAAAAAAGTGTTTGTATTTAAAATTAGATGTTATAAAAACCTTACAAAAGTTTTTATATATTAATTTGCAATGAAAACTTGAGGATATTTAAGATAAGCCTTTTAGCTATTAAATATAAGTTAAATGTGTTATTTCTTTTAGTTTGTTGGTTTGGATGCTCAGGTCAGATGTAAAAGCAGAAGATCTCTTACTTATACAGGTAGGAAGATTAAGTTTATTGTATGTTTTAGTGTTCATAATGAAGCTCAATTTGAGAGGACAGTACTAGAAAATTAGTATGTTGTATCTGTGGAAAGTTTTGTTCTTGGTGTGTTATAAATAACAAATAACTGTTTTTTTCAATTCTTTTAATAAACAATAGCTGCCTTATGTCCTACAAACCTGTAAATCAAACTTATGAGCCAGTCTGATACTGTTCTTTTTAAATATGTTTGTTCCTACCTTCCCTTCCCTAATCCATTAAAGCTTCTTTATGCTGGATTTAAAAAAAAAAAAGCACAAGGGGATATATTTGGTGGCATAACACACATTCTCACATTACTAAGATCTCAGTTATTGAAATGAAGCCATAATGTATTAACTAAATGTTATTGTAAAGTACATAATTGAACTATAGGGACCACTTTTTGTAGCAGGATCTAGCTCTAGTTCCAGGTGGTAAAAGTCACCATAAACATGTATCACCTACTTATTTATGAATCGCTAGTTATTGTATTAGTGTAAATTTGGTAATAAAATGTCCCCCCAAAAAAAGAAAGAAAAGAAGATTCCTTTGTAGAATTTTGATCATTACTTCCTAAGTTGTCTACATTGACTATTCTAATTATTAATTTTATCAGGTTCAGTATTTTTATAACTTTTTTTCAATTTGCCAGTTTACATAAATCAAAGAATCTTTTTATATTTACTTTTATAGATAATACTTCTTAATTATAGTTATATATTTTGAATTAAAATTAATTGATCTTAAGATAACACTTCCTTGAAAGAAGTTTGATATGTGAACAGATGTTCAGGATTTAAATTAAAATTTTGTTTTTTTACGCTTCCGATCTTATCAAATAGAACTAAAAGCATTTCTCATTAAATTTCTGATAAGATAAGGAGGACTTGTATATTTTTTAAAAAATTTTAATTTCATGTAAATATTTATATTTTACTTTCATATATAACCCTCCCCTTTGTTTTGTTGAGTTCAAATGAACATGACCTAAGATTTTATTCATTAAAATATTTATTGAGAACTTTATACACATATTATTTATTGCGAACTTATATGTAGTATAATAAAAAAAAATGATTGTGTACTGAGGAGAATATTTAAAAAATCAGATACTGCTTTATGGGTTTTATAGTTCAGTTACTGAGATGTTAAATTGTAGGGAGAGTGTTCTGTGAAAAAGTCAATATCTCACTTTTTGTGTTTTTTTTATTTTCTGATAGATGTAGTGGAGAACTCTTCATCAGATCCAGTTATGCCTCTGCCCACTGACTCAGTAGCAGCATTTTCTCAAAATACAAGAATAAATTCTACAAAATCCTTTTGTGACTTATTTAAGAAGAATGTGAATTGGTATGGTATCCCTGTATCCCTACTGCTTGCTGACCCTTCAATATTTCATAGACATACTGAAAACTAGATTTAAAACTTGGTTTTTTTTTTTCCTTGAGAGATTTAAACCAAGTAACTTGAGTGTAGTTAGCTTTAGTTATCTTTTACCGTTGAAGAGATAGGTAGATAAGGCATTTATTAAGTGCACAAATGCATGCTAGGTGCTTAATAGCTAATGAAACATAAATAAAAGCCAGCAATACAGGGCCTACCCTTAAGGTGCTTGCTTTGTAATAGAAGAAACAGTTACATAAAGGGAAGCTGGAAAGGAAAATTACTGGCACTGGTGGCTCAGCTATTAAAGGCCAGGGTGTTTCTATGTAGACTATGAGATTCTTGGGAGTGAGTTTTTTATTTGTTTGTTTTCTTCCTTTCTTTGTATTCCCAATGTTTATCCAGTGATGGGCACATTAGTATTAGAGGAATCTCTTTATTTTTACTTAGAAACAGCCAAGATTGGAACATAAACATAATAGATTTAATGTTACATTAATGTATTTAGCTATCCTTTTAACCATCCTAAAATATATGATTGACAATTGTATATTTATTCTTTCAATTTGAATAATATAAGATTCAAATTGAGGTCTATTTGTTTTCATTTGAATCCATGTTTTTTGGACAATTAGATGTTTTTAAATTAGTATGATAAATAATAATAATAGTGTTTTTATGGTAGTTTAGAGTTTGTAAAGTATTGAGTCCCCTTTGTGTGTATCAAGGTGTAAGACACAAAAAGAATAACTTGTTCTGTCCCTTGAGGAACTTATATTAAGTCCTTTAAAAAATTAAAAATTTTGAGCTTCCAGTTTTGTTAAAGAGACATCACTTATACTTAAAAAACCGTGACAGAACAATCCAGGACAGCATGTTATGCTATGCTAAATTACACACGAGAAATATCCAGACTATATGGTACAGAGAATATGTGTCTGTATATGTAACAGCCAAGGAGGGAAGTTTAGAAATAAAGTAGATAAGAAAAGCGGCATGTTACCATGGATTGAAATTACTGAAAAGGAATGTTCTGCTGTGGTAGAGGGAAGATTTCCTCACCTGGGAATTTCAGTTGGCTCCATTGGTCACAGGTCCAGGGTCTATTCCTTTCTTAAAGCAATATACACATGTAGAGTGTAAAAGAGCAATTCTCTGAGGAGTACAAGTAGAAATACCTCCATCTTTGTAAAATTAGCTGCAGTTTTCAAATGAAATGTCTTTAATTATTTAAATTCTCCACTTGGCATCCAGAAACACTGCTACCTTTTTCTCTTGGAACATTGGAACATAGACAGAAAGGAGAAATTGACATGAAGTTCATTATCTTTATTAATTTGGGATTTATCCTAAAATTTCTTTACGTAACATGAAAGGCACCTTTGTCAGCATTCTGTTTTTTCTAGGGAATAATCTGGAAATTGTATGATTTTAGCTTTATTCAAAACATCTAATGAGTGCATCTTATATGAAGGGTACTTGGTGCTACATTTAGGTAAAGGTCAGTCTGCCTTCATGGAACTTACAGTCTAAGAAAAGAGTAAGACATAAACATGGACAAAGAAATACACAATTTTCAATCATTCAGTAGGCATTTACTAAGCCCATCCTATATATACAGTACCAAAGATAAAAATGCCATTCCACTGTCAAAGAGATTTCATTCTGTTGGGGGAAACAAGTACATCTGATAAATGTATTCAAAGTAATTAAAAAGAACAAATACCAGATAGTTGGGGGAAGGGAATTAGAAGTTGGGATTGGGGTCAGGAAAGGTTTCATGTCAAAAGTAGTGCTGGAACTCTGTTACAAAGAAAGGGAATTTGGGGGCAGAGGTAGGAGGTAGTACATTCTACACTGTAGGGGACGGCCAGTGCAAAGGCATTGAGATGGGAGATAGAGTGTCTTGTTTGAAGAATGGAGAGGAAGCTAGCCAGATTGTCCAGTTTGGAAGGGCAGTAACATGTAATGAAGTTGGAAAGATAGAGTGGAGACAGCTTATGAAGGACTTTAAAGGATAAACAGAGGAGAGCATAGATTTGATCTTAGAAGGTCAGGATGGAGGCTTAGGAGGTTACTGAATTGAGGAGTGAAGAAGCTCTGATCTGTACTGAAGGAAAATCATTTTGGTAGTTGTGTGGAACAGTCTGATATGGAAATAGGGGCCACCGAACCATCTATAAAGACCTTTGTAGGCTGCACATTGACTTAGAAAGCCACATGTTAACATCTATGTTGTATTTTTACTGATTTTGTTAAATATTTCCCAATTATATCTTAATCTGCATCAGGCGGCATGTGGAGTTTTGTGGGCTGCCGCCTGTGTGATAATCCGATGTGGAAGATGGATTGGAGAGGAGAGAACCAAATGTAAGAGGACCATTTAGGAAGCCAGTGAGAAGTGATGATGGTGGGTGGATGTGTAGGACGAAGAGCTTGGGTGTGAGAGCTGATTGAGAAGTAGAAATAATGAGATTGTACAACTGATTGTCTATATGGGGTGAGGGAGAGTGGTTTTCTATACTACTTTTTTTTTTTTACATACACTTATGTTACCTGTTATTTGTCTCTATATATTCATTTGTATGTTATATACATACATGAACATATATACATACATATACACATAGCTACACATGTACATAATATACACGCAGAGAGAAGTACATACACACCCACCCACACACCCTCTGACTCTGTGATTTCATCAGTGTAAAAAACTCAAAGTAACCAAATTGCTTTTTTCCGTGCAGATGAGCAAGTTCTAAAATTTATACTCTTTGAGAGTTGGGGCACTGAGAAGTTAAGGGATTTGCCCTGTGTCGCATGCCAGTATGGGTCAGAAAGGAGACTTAAATTAACCAGATCATCCTGATGGCTGCAGTTATCCCTCTATTACTAGAGTCTTCTATTGTACCTTGCTGCTTCTTTGCTTTATTACATATACTGTAGAATTTTCAATATTTAATATAATTCTATTGGAATTTGCAAATTAATTTTCTCATTTTGTATTTAACTTTGAATGCATGTAAAAGTCCAGTTTAATTAACTGCGTGTAGTAAATGGTCACTCGTCTTTGACAAACCATTGCAATTTTTCTTTACAATTCTATGATACTAATTAATGACTTTGGCCAAATCACTTTGTCCCTATGAGCTCAGGTTCCTCATTCATAAAATTAAAGATACTATTACTTGTTATTCTTACTTCATTGCTTTGTTGTAAGAAAAGTGCATTTTAAATTTTAAGGCTTTATATACATAGGAACTATTACTGCGTTTCAATTTTAATAGTGTGCATTATTTTGTAAGATTTTTTGAGAATGCTATTTATAATTTTCTTTAAAGTCCAGATGATGACCTGGATTATTTTTGTGATTTGAGTCCACTGGAGGTAGAAGAAGACTTAGTTGAAGGTGATCATAGCGTCAATATTGCACAGACAGTTGAATCATTCACACAAGAAACACCTCCAGGTAAATAAAAATTCTTTTTCATAATAGTCACTTAATTTTAACTTAGCCAAGAATGAAGAATGCAACTTATTTCTGGAAATGTAAAGATGGATGCTGAATTACCTACTTATTTAAAAATTTACCTTTTTATAAATTCTGTTGATATATTTTAACTTCACCTGTATTTTTTGAAGATGTCCTTCTCCCTTCTGCCTTTCACTACTGGTTAAATGTCCCCTTGTAATAAAAAAATAAGCAAAAAAGAAAGAAAAGAAAAGAAAGCCAGCAAAACTAATCAGCATATCAAATACTTCTGCAAAGAAGGGAGAAATGCCTTTTCATCATCTCTGCCAAGTCAGGTGTGGTCATAGAATGGCACAGCATTCAGTTTTGGTTTTTATTACTCCCTCTGTAACCTTGGGCAGGTTACCTAACCTTTTTGGATTTCAGTTTCTTTGATAGTACAAGAAGAGGATGGAACTAGATAACCTCCAAAATCTTTTTCTGATTTAAAAAAGTTGATATCTTTTGTTTTTACATCATTTACATTTCCCAGTATATCATTTCTTCCTCTCCTTCCTGAGCATTCTCCATCCCTTAGAACAAAGAATAAAAAGGGGAAAGTGTGAAGGACAATTTAACAAAACTAACAAAGATAACCGCCAGAGCTGGCTTCTATAGTGTTCCACACATGGTTTCTCATTTCTGCAAAAAAAAAAAAATGTAAAGGAATACATTTTCTCATATCTTAGGAATCATGCTTGTTCATTATGATTTTATATAATTTAATACAATCAAAGAATGAGAGCCAGAAGAGATCTTACAAGTTTTTGAGTCTAACACCTTCATTTTAGAGGCAAAGAAAATGAAACTCAGAAAATTGAAGTGACCTGCCCAGGATTACACAGCGATTGTCGTGACATACTGATTGTTCTGTTCTTTTCACTTAAACTGTCACAGTTACTGTGTGGTTCTCCAGGTTATGCATACTTCTTGTCAGTTCAGATAAGTCTGCCCTGTTTCTCTGTTGTTGCTTACAGCACAGTAATATTCACTAGTTCTTGCACTGCTTCTTGTTGAGCCTCTCCGCTGTAGTAGATATGTCCTTTGTTTTCAGTTCTTTACTGTAATCTAAAAGAGTTCCTAAAAGTGTTTTGGTACTTATTTTTATCCTTGACTGCCTTTGAAATACGTCCCTAAAGTGGGATCTCTGGGTCAAAGAGTGTAGTTATTTGAGTCACTTTCTTCACATAATTCCAAATTGCTCTCCAGATTAGGGAAGAACACTGACAGTGCCTCTCTTTGTCCATATCTTTTGACACAGACATACACATATATATGTGGGTTCCTTATATGTCTTGGATATCATATACTTTTCAGAAATGTTTGTTGCAAAGTTTTTTTTCTCCCTGTTGATTATTCCCATTTACTCTAGTGGCAGTAATTTTGTTGGTGCAAAAGCATCTCAACTTCAAAAAATTAAATTACCTATTTTATTTTTGGGAATATCTTCTATAACTTATTTGGTTAACAATTCACTCATAATAGTTGTGAAAAATACCTGATAGCTGGGCATGATGGCTCATGCTTAGGAGCCTTAGACTTGGTGGTTTCCTTGATCTTAAGAGTTCTGAGCCTTAGTAGGGGTGAGACCATTTGAGTTTCATCATTTAAGGCATCACCAATATGTTGAATCCCTGGGAGTAAATAACTTACCAGACTCCCTAAAAAGGGGCAAACAGGCCCAGGCCAAAAATGGAGCCAGGTTAAAGCTTCCTTGACAATCAGTAGTGGGATCAGGTCCATGAGTGGTAGAAATAGGGAAGCCTAATCTCAAAAACAAAAAAATCTGATGTATTTTTCTCCTGATTTTTATAGTGTGACCATTAATATTTAGGTCATTAATCTATTTTGATCTTGTTGTGACAAATGTTCATCTAAACCCAATTTCTGCCAAACTGCATTACAGTTTTTCTGTTTGTTTTTGCCAAGTAGAGAGTTCTTCCTGAAATAATTTGTATTATCAAGTTTATTGAACCCATGGTTATTGAATTTTCTTATTTTTCTTCATCTTAAACGTACTTTTTAAAGGTGCTATTTTATTACCATTTTAGTCGTTGTTAGACATAGTAATTAAATTAAATACGCTTGTTGCTAAAAAGGTTTTTTTTAATCAAAAAAAAATCTGTCATATTCAAGTCATATGAGGATTCTTAACCTGGAATCTGGGAATCTGAAAGCTATTTCAGTATAATTATTTGTTTTGGTAATACTATGTTTTTGGGGAGGTAGGGGAAGGGAAAAAGCATTTATGTATTAACTACATGTGCTCAGCATTGTGATTAGGACTTTACAAATACGTCTCATTCAATCCTCACTAACAGTCCTGCAAAATAGGTGCTGTTATTTCCCCCCATTTTACATCTGAGAAAACTGAGACAGACTTTAGTGACTTGCTCAGGGTCCTACAGCTAATAAATGTCTTAAGATTTTATTTGTATTCAGGTCTTTCTGACTCCAAGCTTAGCACTCTATCCATTATATCGTCTAGCTGCTTCTATTTTATGCTTTTAAAAACATTGTTTTGAGAAGGCGTTCCATAGGTTTCTTCAGATTCTAGACTTCTGCACACTCCCCACACTACCAAAGGGCTAGGGTTGACACAAACAAAAAGGTTAAAAAATACCAAACAAACCCTAGCTAGTCCAATTTTCTTCGTAAATACAGATGAAGTAACAAAGTCACAGTGAAGTTAAGACTTTCCCAATTTGACAAAAGAGATAATGTTAATCAGAGGTGAGATTTGAACCAAAATCCTCTGACTCTTAACGGTATTCTTTGCATTGTAACATACTTCCTCCCTGTTGCTTCTTTTATCTGTTGACACTTAATCTATTTCTAGTTTTCTGTTACTACAAAAAATGCTGCTGTAAATATTCTGTTATTTTGGAATCATTTTTTCCTGTCATTTACCTGCCTAGGGATACATGCCTAATAAAAAGATTGCTGAATCAAAGGATTTACAATAGTTAAGTTATTTTTCATTAATAATTGCAAATTGTTTTCCAAATTAAGTTATTTTTCATTAATAATTGCAAATTGTTTTCCAAATGCTTGAACCAGTTATGTGTTAGTGTACTCATACTCTTTTCCTTACAGCCCTTTCAACAGTGATTGTTTCCTTTTTCTATGTTTTGGTGGGAAGTACTATTGAAATAAATAGCGTGATTGTTGGTCTTCCTGCCACAACTATCAAAGTGATCTTCCCCAAGCACAGGTCTGACCATGTCACTCACCTATTCAGTAAACTCCAGTGGTTCCCTGTCATCTCCAAGATCAGCTGTAAAAGCGTTATATGTGGCAGTCAAAGCTGCCTCCATCTTTCTTTTTCTGTATTTCACCCCCTCACATACTCTTTGATCCAAACACACTGTCTTCCTTGCTGTTTCTTAAACTCCGTTTTCCTGTGTGGGTCATCTTCTGTGGCTGTCGCCTTGTCTGAAGTTCTCTTTCTCCTTATTGCTGCCTCTTGGCTTCTCTGACTTCCTTCAAGTCCCACCTAAAATCATACCTTTTACAGAAGTCTTTCTTGATCTCTTTAATGTCTGTAGTGCCTTCCCCCTGTCAGTTATCTCTTTTTTTATCCTCTATTTACTGTATTGTTAGAGAATTGTTTGCATGTTGTCTTCTCCTTTGGAGGGCTTTGAGAGGCAGGGAGTGCCTTTTGTTTTTCTCTGTATTCCCAGCACGTAGCACATAGTGCAGTGCCTAGCACATAATAGGTGCTTAATAAATGTTTATTGATTAACTGACCTGTGCCAATGAAACCTTAAGTCTAGCCCGTTGGTTTCCAATTCAAATAGAAATGATAGCATATTGACTTAGAAAACCACAAATTAACATAATTTACATTGTATTATATTTTTATTTATTTTGTTACATATTTCCTAGGTACATTTTCATCTAGATGGAGTTTTGTGGACAGTGTGTTTAGTCTAGCCTATTCCTAAATGAATTTTATTATTTTATGAAATAGCCCTTTTGCCAAATATGACCACTTTTTGTAAAGATATGTTCTTTAATTACCATTTTGAAAAAGCCACATCTATTTCAAATGTAGATTTTCCACCATTTTGAAAATGCCACATATATTTCAAATGTAGTTTTTCCAACAATAAACCCAGTTCTTTGTTTTTGTCTTTATAGTTCTGTTACATTTATGTATCTCTGAAAAAAAGCATTAAAATTTTTTACAATTACTGTGTTACTTTGGGTTTTTTTTTTTTTACAATTCTCTTTTTAAATAAATTTTGATGATATTTATGCTGTTTGGTGCATACATATTTACTAATTTCATTGTCTGTAATACCTTAAGTATGATATAATTTCCTTGTTTATCTTAACACCATGAATTTTTTTTTTATGCTGAAGTCATGATTGTATCTCCCTGTTTGTTTGAATTATCTTATTCATGGTAAATTTTGTTCCAGATTATATTTTCATTTTTTATGAATATTTTTTCAAATATATATTATGTATGCAAGAAGTTTAAACTTTGTTTTCTTATCTATTCTGTAATTATCTTTTTCACATTTAAGGTTATTGCTATTAGGTTTATGGTTTCCTGTATTTAATTCTTTTGTATTGATTTCCCACCTCTTTTAAGATAGCATTTGGAGCTACCTTAAGAAGCATACCTGTAAGAAACATTGCATACATTATTTAATCACAATTTCCTCCCTGTCTCCCTGATTTTTCTAATGTAGCCCAAATTTCTTGAGTTTACTTAAATTGTCATTCCTTCTCCCAACTCAGATAAGGGAATCCCTCCTGTAACTGACCCCTTCTTCCCATATCTTTCAATTTCTATAGCATTCATTTGTTGCAACTTTTTCCAGCAAGTGTTAATTTATTTCTCCTCATTTTTTTTATCCCTAGTCACTTCTGTAATTTAATATCTGTCTTTCTCTTTCTGTAAATAGTATGTTAGAACTTCTTGGGGACAAAAAAAGCTTCACTCTCTACATTAACTTCCCATTTAACTGTTAGGTTAATTACAGATAGCTATTTTCACTTTTCTAATTTTGGGGGTGGTATTTAGTATTCTTGCTCTTAATGTTGTTATTGTAGTAGGGGTCCTTTTTTCATGAGTCTTACTCCCTGAGATCTCAGGGCAGTGTCGTATGGTGGGAGATGCAGTGTTTGTTGAGTTTCAGGAACCAGACCTCTATGTTCTTATATTTTATTTAGAGAGACCTCATGTGTTCTTTTATTACAGCTGTTCTTTAGTTCTGTTTTGCCAGATTTGCATACAGATCTGTATTTTTAAGTTTCACATGTATCATTTTATTTTTCAGTTTCTTCTCTTTTGAAGAGATTTGCTGTTATGTATTTTAAATTATTGCTTCTCTCAATTTGTCCTGAATTCTTCCTTGAGGGAACTAATGTTTACCTTCATTTAAGTCATAGTTTTCATTGTTACTTCCTTTTTTTCATTCTTTCATCCAGTTATATTTTAATTTTTAATTTCTTTTTGGAGCTATTTTGCAGTTTTTTGATGTTGGTTTTTTAGTTCTGGGGACCTGTAGAATATGTCTGGCTTACTTT
This sequence comes from Potorous gilbertii, assembly GCA_028658325.1. Classification (NCBI taxonomy): domain Eukaryota; kingdom Metazoa; phylum Chordata; class Mammalia; order Diprotodontia; family Potoroidae; genus Potorous; species Potorous gilbertii. Next base: position 223,932 of record JAQQSK010004403.1, read on the forward strand.
TTCATTGGGGATTTTTATTTCTTCTTGCTCATTTTTCCTTCTTTGTGCTACTGCGTTTTTTCTACTTAGTTTATCCCCAAGCTTGCTTCATTGGCCTTCTTGACCTCTATCCCAGTTTTCTAAGTTAATTTTAAATCAAGTGCCTTCACTTTTTGACCCTACCCCTCACTACTGCCTTAGATTTTTTTCCCACCAGGTTGCAGAGTTTTCCTTGAGTTAGGGCAGGGCAATGGGATGGGGATGTAGACCATCGCAATGTGGCATATGGCCCACTGTGTTGTCTCTCACTGCACATCTTCAGTGACATGTAGGGCCCCTTTCCCCCGGAGTTTCTTCCTGTAATGCTTTTCCTCTCCCTTAGGCTGGGTGAGTATAGTACTCTTTTCTTCTCTTAAGAGATGGGCACATGCCAAGTTCAGACTGATTCACTGTTCTGGAAAGAGAGCTATAGAAAGTGCTCTTGGAGAGCTCTCAATGGAGTTCTCTTTACTGGGCAATCTCTGCATCCTCATCTTAACCCTGGGCTGCTAATGGAGAAGGCTTTTCTTTGTTTGGGGTATTTCCCATCATCTTCTCTTCCTTGTTATCTTATTAGCTCTGTATCATTGATTTGAAGCACTTTGGGTTTCGCCAGTAACTCTGATCCACCATTGCCTGAGTGACCCCTTCACCCATTTTTGTCATTGTCAGAACATGAATAAGTGTTATAATTTAGTTGTCTAATCTTTTAATGTTTTATATGAAATATTGCAAATTCCCTAGAACACTGGTCTCCATCCGGCAGAGGGAGTTACTTGTTACTATGCTCCTTTTTTTGCTGTTTGAGAAATCTTGGTGTAGGGGGAAACACAGTTTCTCCCATGAAAGATTTTGGAGATCCCACTGGCTTATGAGGTGTAACATAAATTCATTCATTCAAATGTTGCTTTCAAATTAAAGAACTTTAAATCTATACTTAGTTTTGCTTAGCAATTTAAATATTAATGAATAAATTTGACTTTTACAATTTTCCTTTATTTTTAGACACCTTGCTATGTAATTCATTGCCTAGTAGTGAGTATTTCTACGATGGATATTGCTCTCCATTGAAGTATACCGACAAGTCAGTATCATCTAGCAAGATGTCTAACAAACTCAGGCAAAGTTCGCTTCCACCTCATATCAGTCAGATATATAATGAATTATCTCTGATACATCAGAAACTGCAGGTGAGACATGATGAACTGAAAATTTTGGATTGTTTAATTTTTTGTTCTTAGCAGTTAGCATCCAGTAAAATGTGAATGTGAAGTGTATTAATTATTAAATTAATAGGGATAATGATGAGGGAAGAATTAATATTCATCTGTGAGAACTTTTTTTAAGGGGAAGAAGTGGATGGATGGATCGATGGATAAAAATGGTGTATGGGGGCAGTGCCTAAAGGTAATTATACTAGGCAGATAAAGATATATTTGTTTTATGGATAGCTTCACTTTTTTGAGATCTTTTTTTTGGAGGGGAGGTGGTGGTGTTAAACTTTTAATTTGATAGGTACAGACTCATGGTGAGGAAATTTCCTCACCAGTGCAGATCAGCAAATGTTCTGAAATTTGTAAGCTTAGTGTTCACTGTGTAGTTGATGGACTGACTAATCAAGGGTCACACAAGCAGCACACAATATCAGTCACTTGGACTTGAATTCAGGTTTTCCTGACACCCATGCCATGCTGCCTCTTGCAAGATCATAAATTCTTAAATTTAAAACTTGAATGGAAGTCAGTTTCCCTTTCTGAATTTTAATTTTCTCATCTGTAAAATCAGATACTTGGACTGTGGTTCTTAGTTCCTTCTCCCTTGTGTTTTTCCTTACTATTTCATCAGTTTCCTCTGATGATACTCCGTATCCCAATGTAGCCCATATATTTCCCCATATCCCAAGTTAAACATTTTTAAATTTTTTTCACAGTTAAATTTTTTCCTCACAAAATTTCTTCAAGAAACACTTTTTAAGAAAATTATCTTACTCCAAATAAGTCCTTCAAAGTAAAAGGGGATGGTCTTTTTCTTGTAATGATAGAGATTGGGACGCAAGCTTATTCTGGGCCCAGAATAAATTTATGTCCCGATCTCTACCATTACAAGAAAAATACCATCCTTTTATTGGTTGTAAAGTTATCAGAGTTTTCAAAGAAAGATTATCTTTGTATGAGTCCCTATCATTTAGGGTCTTTGGTTTTGTTATTACCTGTGTTTATAATTCTTGAAGTTTCACTTTTTGACGAAATTACATGTGTAACATCTCTTTCACTTTGGAGCCTGATTCCACAAACATTCCTGAAATCTTTCATAAAGAAATTTGGGGCAAAAACAAGCAGGAATAGTATTGCTTATTCTTAAAATAGTGTTATAATTTTCTTGTTGATGATAGATCAGTTTATTCTCTAAGAGAAGTGGCCTTTCATTCAGCATGCTTTTGTTTAAGGGCAAAAACACAAGTGTGGGTAGCTGCATCATGATTCGCTGAAAGACCAGCTTTCTGTGATTTAGCGCATTCATATATTCTTTTGCAAGTATTTTCTAAAGAATGTTTATTTCATTGAAGTAAACTTGCACCAAAGAAAGCCATGTTTTGCCAAATGTATGTGTATTTTGGGTTTGTTTAAAAAAACTTTTAAAAACTTGTTATTTTGATACAGCAAGAAACTGCAGGACAACAGGAGTTTGCTGCTCAACTTCATAAACGAGAATATTTTTTAAGTCAAAAAGAAAAGCTGCTAATCCAACATGAAGTTGCTTTGACTAAAATTAAAAGCGTTGAAGAAGAAATTCATACAAAATTTCAAATTATGAAAGAGGTAACCTTATATAGAAAGATTTCAGTTTAATATAAACAGTTTTCTTCTTGACAGGGTTTGTTAAAAAACCAAGTTTTACTACTTGATTTCATTACGAGTGTACGGGGTATGATGATGGCCCTGTAGAAATGAATATTTAATTTCATTTGGATTTAGGGAAAGTGGCACTTAGTTTGAATCAGTGTAAATAAGCATGTGTATGCTGAATGAATCTTTCTTGAGCAGTCATATTTTTTTCCTTTTGTGGTTTTCAATCAAAAGTAAAGCTAAGAGCTTGAGATAAAATGAAACTTACTACTGATGGTTTTAAAGCTGTTAGATGAGAAAAATGGAATGAAGTTAATACATTACGATGCTTATTCCTGTGCTCCCTAATGAAGTGATTTGCCCTGCCAAGAAATATTGTCAGATATTACCAAACCCTAGATTGTGTGCTTTTCTGTACTCTGGTTTCTTAATCATATGTTTTATGTGATGGATTTTTAGTATCTCTTGGATTTGAAAAGGTTTGTGCTAGTAAGTACTGTACTAATGCCTTGCACAGTGTCTGGCATGTATTAGACTGAATAAATTCTTGTTGATTTTTTGATTTGACAATAATTTAGTGATATAAAATTATTTTTCCTTAAGCTTATGGAATCAAAATTCCAATAGAAGGGTCCAGTCTGGATGAAGAGACAGTACGGTCTGGGTACAGTCGAAAGGACAGGGGATTTGGAGTCAGAGGACTTGGTTGAATACCAACTCTGCCATTTACTGCTCATGTGACCTTGAGCAAGTCACTTAGCCTTTCTGGGCCTCAGTTTCCTCATTTATAAAATAAAGAGATTGAAATTGGGTGACATGTAAAGTCTCCTTTAAATCCAGATCTTTGAGTCTGAAATAAGGGTCATTGGTTTTCCAGATTTCTTGTCCTCATCTAGTGAGACTTTTTTTCCATGTCTCTATACCTGCTGTGCTTAAAATGACTTCAGTGATTACCCTTAATTTTCATAATATTTATATTATTAAGTTGAGAACAATCTTGGTTTTGGTTCTCAGTACTGTGAAACCTTCAGGCAACCTGCATGTTTAAATACATTCTGAATTAATTGAATGAGGGGAAGGAGAACTATAAGTTTTAGCAGTTTATCTCTAAAACTTGTCATTCTTATTTTAATTTATAAAATAGAGAAAAGTTGGTTTGGATCAATTCATCTACTTTATGTCCCCTATCATTTTTTATACCTAATTAGTTATTCTTTTCATACTTGATGATTCAGTTTTAGAGATAATACTATTAAGAAAACTTACCTGCTTAATAACATGAAATATAAGCTCTATATCATGTTAATAGGATACTCTAGATCCTTCCTTATTTATCACTATAGTAGATGAGATACACCCAGGCTCTGTCTATATCATACCCCCAAATTGTCTGTTTCTTACTCATTGACAAAATAAACTATTTATATTGGTTTGTTGTCATTGTGTAGAAAAAGCATCTAGTTGATTGGCTTATTATCCCTACTCTTTAGGTAGTTGTTGAATTGTACATACAATTAATTTGGAATTGAACATCTGGGCAACTGATGTGATTCATTGAGTCTTTTTCTTTGAGTTTTGCTCTCTCTGTCAGAACTTAGAATTTCATGGAAGAGATCAAATGTTGATTAATTTGTTTTCATTTAACATAAACTTTCCAACATTACATATCTATTGATATTTCATAAATGTTATTTGTGATATTTTTATTATCTTATTTTTTGTGTTTCATTCTATTCATTAATAAAAATAGATCCCTGAGTTTTATTCTTAGTGATTTGAACTTAGGTCAAGTGGCCAAAATTATTATGATACCAGGTGTAGTGAGCTTTGTGCTATAAAGTTTTATAATTTTGTTTAATCTGCATGATTTAAAATGATGAGTATAAAATATCAAAAACTTTTAATTAATTGATATTAGTTGGTAATTTTCTGGAAATATTCCTGATACTTTATCCTTACCTAATTTTTAGAAGTTCTTTTTTTCCCCCTAAGCATCACATTGAAGAAATTAAGCACTTAACAGAGGTGCTTAAAGAAAAGACGAAAGAAAACAAGAGGCTAAAGTCATCTTTTGACACATTGAAAGAATTAAATGATACCCTGAAAAAACAGGCAAGATCTATTTTCATTCTTATTTGTGTGTAAAACTTAAATCTTAAGACACATTATGTTTAGAGAAAGTTTGGTAACAATAGAAATTTTATCAGAGACTATTATTTTAAAGATGATAATCCTTAAGTAAACTTGTTTTTCCTCAATCATGTTGGTAACTAGCTTAGATATTGACAATATGAAATTTCTGTAGATTACAAAGTGATCACTAGAGTTTTTTTTACAAACAAACTAGGCTTTAGTAGCCAATGAAAGAAATATTCTGGCTTTGGGAATAAATTGATGTCTTAAAACACTGGTTTCTGGTCATATTGGATATCTTAAGCCACTGTTTTGTAGCCTTTGTTTCTCAGTGTTCTTTTTTCTTTCTTCTGAAAAATTTTGAATCTCAGGCTCTTGGTGGTTGAAAAGCCATAGCGGGAAAAGGAAGATTCATTCTCTCTCTCTCTCTCCCTCCCTCTGAACCCCTTACTACTTAAACCAAACTCACTTGCTTGCCACATGTATATATATGTATATAGCAATACATGGTGTTAGGATGGTGGGACCCTTCTTAAAATTTGCTCCTCTGAGTATTGGCTTTAGAGGTTGGACTGGGAGGAATGCTGGTTAGTCTGGGGGTAATGCTCTTCCTGGGTCTCTTGAGCTTGCCCATCCTTTGGTTAGCAGTTGATACTGATTGTGATAGGACTGGTGAGCCCCTTCACTACAAAGGTTGCTTCTCTCCGGTAGTTAAGACTATTGGTCTTGGGGGCACTGCATTTCCTGGTGTTCTTGTTCTCTAAGTTTCTGATCTGTTTCTTATCAGAAGGGAAGTGGTGTCAAAGTGGGGATAGTGCTTTGACCCCCTGGCATATGCCACTTCAGCTCTCCTGAGGGTACCTCACAGTGTAAGCTTGGATGGCTTGCCTGCCTCATTGGTGGTAGTTGGTTAAATGTAGACTCTTGTGTTCTGGACTGAAAAAAACTGGGGATGATAAGTTCTTCTGCATACCATTGAGTGATAATGTTTTTTCACAGTAATCTCATTAGCCTAGAAGAATATTGATAGATTTCAGCTTTCAAATTACTGAAAGAAGCATATATAAATGAATATATGTATATGTACATATATACATACTCATACATATATGTATATATTTCTTTTGTCACTTGTAGACACAAATGATCATTTATCACTGCTGCTGACAGAAAAAAATAGTAGGCAAACACATTTCATACTAGTGTATATACATTTTGTTCACAATGCATTCAGAATTTATAAGTTTCCAGAATATAACATTATCTTTTCTAGAGAGACTCTTGACATTTCTTTACTGAGTTGCGGGTTTAGTTATTATTTACTTTACTAAACCTTTAAAGCACTATTTCAGTTTGAGTTGTTATTGCAAAAAACACACCCACGCATAAACTTTGGTACTTTGCTGTTGATGTTTTGAAAGATCATTGACTTTAGTGGGGTACTTCTACTAACACATTAAAGTCCTTTGTTGGTCATCCTTGAGTGATGAGCTTTTCTCTTTTTTGCTAACCTGGTAATCAGGTGACAGATCTGTAGGCTATATACAAAGTTAGCTTAATACATAAAAATACATAGTACTGAAAATACTAGCTTCATAGTACAGACCAGAACTTGTACTCTTACTAGCATAGCCTTTAAAAAAGCCAGTCACCTTTATTATGAAATACTGGAAATATAATTTTAGTTGAGATATACACAGCAAAATAATCATTGTATTCCTATAGCTGTTGAGGGTATCACCATCTCTCAGTCCCCCAGACTCACAACCTAGATGTCATTCTAGACTCCTTACACTCATCCCTTATCCAGACAGTGAAAGCCTGTCAGTTTCATCTTTGCAAGGTCTCTCACATATGCCTCCTTTCCCCTCCCATGCTACTCCAACACTGGTAACAGAAATAACCTGCTAGTTGGTCTGCTTGCCACAAAATTCTCCCCATTCTAATTTGTCCTCTGCTGAATTGTCACCCTCTTAATAAACTTCAGTGGTTTATCACCTTCAAGATCAGATTTAAACCTTTTGTTGTGCAAAGTCCTTCATGACCTGTTTCACTCTTCTCCTTCCTTCCCCCCATCCCCATCTTCTTACTTTGTACAATTCCCCTACCTTTGATCCATTGACATTGGCTTCCATCCTGTTTCTTGAACAAAACATTGCAACTACCAACTTGGGACATTTTCACTTTCTATCCTTTCATGGAATTCTCTCCTTCCTCATCTTGGCTTCCTGACTTCCTCCAAGTACTATATAAAAATTCCACCTTCTGCAGGAAGTCTTTTCTATTCTCTCTTAAGTCCCTTCTGTTGATTTTTCCCCCCAGTTTATTCTGTGTATTGGTTGTTTATATAAAGTTATTTGCATATTTTCTCCCACGTTGGATTGTGAAGCTCCTTGAGAGCAGGGACTGTTTTGGGCTTTTCTTTGTGTCCACATCATTTTCCACAATATTTGGCAGAATATATACTTCATAAATGTTTATTAATTGACTGAAATGTGATTGAGAATTGCATTAAATTTTATTTCTGTAAATATTTTACTTTTCTCTTTTAGTTAAGTGATGTAAGTGAACAAAACAAGAAAATGGAGGTTCAGGCTAAAAGAGTTCAAGGTCGTTTAGAAAATTTACAGGTGAATTTCCTACTTTTTCACATCAGGTTTTTTAAAGTCTTTTAGGTTTTGATCATTTGAAAAATAAATGTCATTTATTTCATGGGTAATGTACCTTTACAGAGGAAGTGTAATTTTGTGGCAGTGCAGAAGTGTAAAGCTATTTCCCCGTCCTGTCATGGAATGAAAACTGCAAAGCAAGAAAAAACAGCAACTTCAAGAATTAATAAGGTACAATATTTTTTGAAGAAAACTTTATAAATAGAAAGGAGGGATAAAGTGGACATATTTGATGATCACTTGTAGCCTTTTATCGAAAGTAATTGAAAATAAAAAAAATTAGAATATTATAGTCTGATGCTTAAATAGATATATGAAGCCTTTGAAGAAGATAGAAAAGCAGAAACTCAGAATAAAAAGTTCTCTATCACTTAATATAATAAATTTTGCTGTTGTGTTGTTTTTCTAATTTTTTCCCCTAGTTTTCTTTATATTGAGATTTATTATCTTTTGACCACTGACTAGTCGTCTGTCATAAAATGTCACTAAATGCTGTGGTGGGTAAATTATTTTAACTTCTCTGGACCCTAGTTTCCTCTTTAAAATACTCATAACCAGTTTTATATAACACATCAGGGTTTGTGATTTAAGCATGTCATTTCATGGGATTCTCAAAGTCACTGTGGCGTAAGCCCTGCAGGCATTTTCATCTTGCAGATGAGGCAGTCAGACTGCCGCGATCACACACCCAGGAAGGGTTGGAGTCTGAGTTTGAATCCAGGTCTCTCTTGAATCCCACTTCAGCATCATCGGCATCGTTATGACCCAAAGGTCCTTTCTGTTTCTCAGCGCGGTCACCTTTGATAAAAACTGGCCAAAGAAACCTATGCAGTTATTCACATTGTTTTCGCGTTACTGCATCTTTATTCTTTTTTTTCTTTCACATTGGCTAGTTTTCTCCATTTTTATGATCTCTTGGGGATGCAGTGCTAGAAGTGGAATTGCTGGGTCAAAAGGTATGCACATTTTTGTAGCCCTTTGGGCATAGTTCCATATTGCTCTCCAGAATGGTTGGATGAGTTCACGGCTCCACCAACAATGAATTAGTGCTTCAACTCTCCCGCATCTTCTCCAACATTTTTCATCTTCCTATTTTGTCATTTTATTCTATCTAATAGGTTACACAGTTCTTTCTAGCCTGGCAAAAGATCTGCTGGGGCTCTGCAAGAATGGCCTTTTAGAAACAGGATATCTCTGTGCTGTGAGGAGGCATTCAGATAGGTTTTTGTCATATTTCTTGTATAACCTTATCATCCAATAAAGACAAATTGTGTAGTAAAATACTTATGCTGGTTTTTCCACAATCATCTGATAAATTTTTTAACTTGCTTGAGTTCCTTTAATGAAAATGAGTTGAAATCTAAGAATTTATGAAATTGATTTCTGAATTATAGGTTAATGGACATGTCTATGAGATTTTAATTGTTTTGATGGAATGGATCTCAGACCATCATCTTAGCAAACTGAAACCAGAAGATGGTGAAGGAGATGATCAAAAGCAGTCATGCCAATTTTCTACCCATAGAAACTATATTCAAGAGAAATGTGTGAAGGTATTTTTTTATTTTTTAATTAGTCAATTAAATTTTTTTTTGATGTTCTATAATCGCTACCAAAAAGTTTATATTTTTACCCCACCACCCCCTTCCCTCCCCAAGATGCCGTACAATTCTATATGTAATCTACATAGACTTTCCTATTGAATACATTTTCACTATAGTAATGCTGTATAGACGAACTAAAATAAATGGAAGAAATCAGATAACAAATCAAAATATATTACACAAACATGATCTGCTACATTCTGCAAATAAATTCCATAGTTCTTTTCTCTGAGTGTGGAAGGCATTTTGCCTTAGAAAACCATTGGAAATTTTTTTTAAGTTCTTGCATTATCATGAAGTTCCAGGTCTACCAGAAAAAACTCTCACACACTGTGTTGTTGCTGTGCACAAAGTTCTCCTGGTTCTGCTCCTTTCACTCAGCATCAGATCATATAAGACCTTCCAGGCCTCCCTGAAGTCTTCTTGTTCATCATTTCTTATGACGCAATAGTACTCCATTACATTCATATACCATAATTTATTCAACCATTGCCCAATTGATGGGCATCCCCTTGACTTCCAGTTTTTGGCAACTACAAAGTGTGCTGCTATAAATATTTGTGTACAAGTTGGACCCTTTCCCATTTTTATGATCTCTTGGGGATACAGACCTAGTAGTGATATTGCTGGGTCAAAGGGCATGCACATTTTTGTAGCCCTTTGGGCATAATTCCAAACTGTCTTCCAGAATGATTGGATGAGCTCACAGCTCTACCAACAATGAATTAGTGTTCCAACTCTCCCACATCCTCTCCAACATTTATCATTTTCTTGTTCTGTCACGTTTGCCAATCTTATAGTTATGATGTGGTACCTCAGAGTTGCTTTGATTTGCATCTCTAATCAAAAGTGATTTAGAGCATTTTTTCATATGATTATAGATATCTTTAATTTCTTCCTCTGAAAATTTCCTGTTCATATCCTTTGACCATTTATCAATTGGGGAATGACTTGTATTGTTGTACATTTGACTGAGTTCTCAGGAAGGTATTTTTTAAACTTTGAAATATAATAATAAACCACATTCCATTTTCTAAAAACATTGTAATTCAAGATGTAAAAAGTATTAAAAAATAGTTTTCATTGCTTTTTCAGTTCTAAACATAGTTCTTGAAATGAGAACTTTTAAAGTTATTTTCTTTTATTGTTGTTTATTTCAAGGACATTTTACTTATGTCAAACTCCAAATTAGTAGCCTGCATCTTTCCCATCTCCCTTCCCCCACCAAGTTCAGGTTACTGTCTTTAAGTAATAGAAGTATTTCTTTTTATTTATAAATAAACAGACTCTTAAGTAAATCTTCTTCAAAAAAAGGTGAAATATGCATCAAATATTAAGGTTAAAAATACACCAACACAGTAATAGTGGTAGGGAAGAGCATTTAGTATATTAATGATTTACGGTTCTGTTTATACTTCTATTGTGAATATAGAACTTATTCTAGTTGATTATAGGTTTCAAGACATTAATATTAGTTGATCTTGATTTCCTCTATCTCATTTATTTACAAGCAATATTTTGTCGAAAAGGGTAAATTGTCTTACCTAAAACATATTTTCATGTTTGAAACAAACATTAGTCTTGCTAATAGACTGAATACAATTAAAGTTCCAAATTGATGACTTGTTATTTACTTTGCTGTTATAGAAATTAACAAGATTTAATATATAAAGGTTTTTTGATTAGATATGAATTATAACTGTAAAAGACTGACTTTTTTTTATCAAGTCAGAACTGTTGCACATAAGTCAGTTTTGTTTTAAAGAAATATATTAAAACTTATGGCTAAGAGTATCATCTCCTTTCTTGTAGTCTTTTTTTGAGGGGAGTCTCAGAGTTAATTCTAATAGTGTAACTGGTAAAAACATTTTTTGAAAAACAGTGTTTTGTGCAGAAGACATTTTTGGACATATTCAAATGTAATGCCTTCATTTTTTTCAAAACATTTTTTCCTCCAGCTTTTGCCTGTGATTGCAGAGCAGCTACAGTGGATGCCATTTGTTAACCTCAAACTGCATTTGCCTGTAATAAAATTTATTTATTGGTCAGTAAGGCAGCTAGATTATGGAACACAGGTAATTAATAGTATTTTGTTTTCAACTAATATTCATTTATTATTCTTTCTGGAATATAGTCCCAGATGACCAGCCTAGCCAACTACACATCGTCTCTTTACCAAAAGTCTAATAACAAGACAATGATTTGGCCACAGCAGCCCATGAAACTAAGAAAAGTATGAAATGCTGCTTAGTCCTATGGAGCTCCTGTCTGTTCTTGCAGTGATGGATGCAGAGCGTTGAAAAAAGGGGCAATGGGCAATACGCACACAGCTTTGAGATAGCACAAACCTTCATTTAGTTGTTCCTCTAAATGAGCATACCCCACTGCCCATTCTCTCCTTCCTATTCTTCTCCCCTAACCTACCAATGAACTCCTGTTCTACTCCTGCTTACCGCTGTGTCCTCTGGCTCTCCTGTTCTGTAATTAATAAACTTCCTATTATTTTAGACCTCTTCCTCTCATGATCTTTCCACATTCTGGCACTCAAAGAGATATGGTTTCCCCAGGATGACACTGCATTCTTAGTGATCCTATCCAGTATCTATTGTACCCTTTCTCCTTAAAATCCTCTGTTGACCCCCACCCCCAACACACAAGTCCAAAAGGGGAAGTGGCAGGTTTCTTATTCCCTGTTTCCATTTCTGTACTTTCACTGTGTCACTTAGCATCTTCTCTGCCTTTGAGATTCACTCTATCCAAATTTGTCAACTGATCTAAATTCTGATGATGTCTGTTTTCCAGCCGCCAGGTCATTCTCCCTGGTTTCTCAAAAAGTTCAGTACCTAACTTACAGCCTTCCTTCCTACTCTACTTTTTGCTTATACTGGGGGACTTCAACATATATATTCATTGGTTCCCTCAAACATGCTGTCTATCTTTGTATTTTTTCACTACTCAACTCCCATGACCCCCCCAGTCTTGTAACTCCCCCTTATCTCTACACTGGCATTGTCACACTCTTGATCTTGCTCCCCTCACAAGTGTTCTCCTTCCATCCCCTCTGAAATTCCTTTGTCTAATTAAACTCCTGTTCATCATTTGCTATGCCCTATTCCTCCTAAACCTATTTTTCATTCTCACTGTAACCTCTGAGTCTCCACCATTTTGTACTTTTCTAAGGCTGTCATTCCTGCTGTGGCTACAATTTCTTCCCTTTCTAGTCTTGACCCTGTCATTAGCCATTTTAACCTTGCACTGTCCTTTGCTCTCCTATCTTACTGCTTTTCCTGCCTTGCCAGATCCCAAGCCTGGATTATTCCTACCATCTACTTCCTTTAGTACTATTCACTTGAGGAAGCTGGAGGAAAGCACGAAACTGCTGACTCAGGCTTGTCTAATCTTCACTGAACCCACACTGCCACAAGGTATTCCTTCTGCTCCCTACTTGAGAGAGAGAGAGAGAGAGTGTGTATCTGTGTTACATTGCTCTCTTTCTCCCACACCCACACATTCTATCCCTTACCATGGCTGTTTTAGTCTTATTTTTTCTCCTTAGATCTCCTGTATACCTCCTAGGATTCCATCCTCTCAGCTGAAGACTTTGCCTCTTTCTTAACTGTATGAGAAAATAGAGGCTTTGTGCCATGAATTCTCTCTTCTCCCTTCTCTACATCTAATAGCTCCTTGATGTCATTTCCCCATTCTCTCCTTATTTACTCTTATCTCTGAAGAAGAAATGAAACTTTCTCACAGAGCAATTCTTCTACAGGTGCCTTTTTGGTGCTCTCTCGTTTCTTTCTAGTTGGTTTCTTCAAGTCATTCAATCAATTAATGAGTATTTATCAAATTAATGTATATTTATCAAAGATGTGCTGTGTGCTGTGTCCATGTACTGAGGATACAAGGGATGAAACAATTTTCCCATCCCACTAATCTTCAGTCTCTGCCTATCTACTGGTTCTTTCTCCTGTCCAAGTCTCCCTATCCTTTAAAAAACAGAAAAAGCATTCCTTCAAGCTAGTGTTTTAAATTTTTCCTCTCTCATCCCAACTCCTAGAATGTCTACATCCTAGTGTCTATACTCATCACCTACAGTTACTTTCCTCTCGTTTACCAACATTTTGCATTTGACTTCATTATGCAACTCAAGCTGCTTTCTTCAAAGTTACTGATGTCTTTTTATTTACAAGTCTGTTGGCTCTTTCTCAGTCCTAATCTTTGTTGGACTTTTAGTAGCTTTTGAAATGATTGACCAACCTTTCATGGATACTCTTTCTTCTTTGGGTTTTTGTGACCTTGCTTTCTTTTCGTTCTTCTACTAGCCTAGTTAAGTAAAGTGGTCTGCCTTGTCCTTGACTTGGGCCACTTGGGTTTTTGTGTTGACCTCCTTTATCTTTAATTGGGGTCAGACCTCCTTTTTCTTTGAGGATCAGAGCACTGAATTTCCAGGGCCCTCTGTGGTTTCAGGGGGCTAGGGACCTTGAAACCTCTGACCCTGCAATGTTTAGGTCACCGTACTATTGCATGTCATTCCTAATATCCCTGGTCCAGCTTTCTGACCATCTTAGGGTTTTTTTGGGAGAGTGCACATAATCTCAGTTATCTTGAGAGCATTTTGTTGGTGCTTATCGTGAGTCCTGCAATGAGAGGTGAACAAGTGTCCCTTGTTATATTTGTGTGGCCTTTGGCTGTATGAGAAGAGCAAGTGTACCAGCTCCTTCTTTATTTGCCTTTCAGAAGAGAATTTGTGAGCCTTCCATTTAATTGCAGCTTTTTTATGTTTTATTTGTAGGGTTTTTTTGGGGGGGGGTTATGGTTTTATTTGTAATTAGAATGTCAGTGTGGATATGATTCATTCCTCCAGGAAGGTATAAATTCCTTGGTTATTGGACAGAAATTTCATATAAAGAGGTTTTTTCGTTTTGTTTTTTTTACCAGTCTGTCTCTGTTACTTCAGATGTGGAGCAGGACTACACAGCGCTTTTACATTTTCCTTGTTTTATGGGGCCCTGTGACCAAAGAATTGATAACTTAGCCGGGTTGCTGGTAAAATTTATTTCCATACCTCTTGTAGGTTGGTGTTAGGTAGTATGAAGCTTTCCACCTTGGTATAGAACCTGTGAGAACTTGCATTGCATTAGTATGGCTTTTGGAACCCTCGATTAACATCTTGCTACGATAATTTATCAGAGGTGGATTTTTTGACACAGGCCCATTGGGCAACTTCTTGTAGTAACTAACTTATGGATATTGATCCTTCACTTGGACTGGCCCCCTTTTGCCCCTCACTTTGGGCATACCTTCATTTCTGGATGTAAATAAATGGTACTTTTATCCTAGTAGGTAGTTAATTTCTGTTAAGACTAGTTTCTTAAATATACTCAAGTATAAAGTTCTTATGTATTTTATTTTTAAATAAGATCTTTTTTCTCCATTATTTTATCCTAAGTCATTTAAATTTTTTTTCATGATTTGGACTTACTTTAGGACAGGTTTTGTTTTTAAATATACAACTTAAAACACAAACTATTTAGAATTTGTATTTTGGCTTTGATTTATGTACATGTGTAGCCACTCTGTGAAAATAGCACATCTTTTTAACAGTATTCAACTATGACAGCAACAATGAGGCGATTGGGTGAAGAACTCTTCAAAGGAGTAACTGCAGGGACTCACGATGCTTCTCCAGAACTTTTTGTGGCAGCTAAGCCAAAGACAGCAGTTTTCTTTAAGAGCCAAAATTTATCTTTAAGACTTCTGTCAACTTTAATTGTACTCAAAACAGTAACTCAAGGTAAGCTCTCAAAATGTTTGTAGCTTTATTTTTGGTAAACACCTGGGATATAAGGGAAAGGTACTATTCAACAGCTTCTACTGTCTGCATGGGTTTTATAGTTCTAAAGTATAAGGTTCTGATTTGGGTTATCATATTAAAATTCTTCCAGTTATTTTCTGATGTTATTATGGCATCTTTTGATAATGTCATGAGTATTTATCATAAATGGACAGTGTAAATTAAAGTAGAGTTTAGTGCTGTAGTTGTTGGAGATTCTCATAGTTAGTTCAAAGAGAGAATTTATTTTAGAGTGAATTTCTTTGTCCATCTAGTGCATGAGGATCAGGAAATCTTTTAGAAAACCTGAGGCTAGCAGCCGTCCTAGGACCCTGATTAGTTGTATGGTCACTGCCAAATCTTAAGTTTTCTCAGGCACATTGTTTACTTTCTTTACTTGATTTAATTGTTTTTCTCTTTCTGCTTTTAATTTGCCTTTAACACTCTAGACTTTGTGGTTGGAGGGGGAGAAAAAAATTGACACACAGTATGTGAGACTTGACATTGTTCTTGGGTAGGACCTTAATCCTTTTGCTCCTGGAGGTGTTCTTTCTGTTCCCTGCTATCCATTAGGAGAGAGGAATAGTGAAGCCTCGTGAACATGACTACAGTTTATACTCCTCTAGTCTTCATTAGGCATTCTAATTGCTACTACATTCCTGCTTTTACTGGGGCAAAGGAGGGGCAGATGAGAAATGAGCTTTTGGAGGTAGTTTTCATTTTGACGCTGCTCTAAAACAAGCACTTACAACTATTTATTGTGTAGAATTGCATACCAAATTCCAGGATTTGAAGGTATGTCTGCATACCAATTGCTGTTAACCAACTTTATCCCCTACTCCAAATCCTCTGATTAAAGATTTGTAGGGGCTGACTAGAGATAAGGAGCATAGACTGTCAGCCATAAGAGCCCCGGATTAAGATACTGGGGTCTAATTTTTGTTCTGCCATTGCTGGTGACCTTAGATAAATCATGTAACTTCTGTGAGCTTCAATTTCTTTATTTCCTCTCCCACCTTCTTTTCAGTTCTTTTAAATAAGGAATTTTTGGTGCTGCTTTTTGGAAAGCTTGAATGTTAGGAAAATTAAGATCATAAAGCACTTATTAAAAAAGGATATTATATACCCTATTGGAAAATTGATCATACCCTGAAGTATGCAGCTTATTTTAAATCTTATCAGAAGACTGGATAATAATGAAATTATCGTTCTTGTCAACTTAAAGAAATACAGTAGGTGGCGCTGTGATTAAACTTTTGCTCCTACTTAGAGAAATTAGTTCATGTTTTAAGTCTATTTCAGATTATTTTATCTTTTTGCTAAGTTAAAATGAAAGATATTAAGTATTCTGTTACTTTAACAAAACTGTTTGATTTTACTGTATTGCAAATATTTAAGAACTGCTCCAGAACTGTAGATAGATAGTTCTCTGTTTCTTGAACCAGATTCTGTTGGAAATAATTTATTAATTAAATTAGTGACTGCTAGGTTAAAATCTTTATTTTTGAAGATTTTTTTCATGTAGATAATGTTTTCATATCAGTGCTTCACACTTTATAATCTTCATTTCTAATTCTTTATTTTCAAATTTCTGTTCAAGTATTCTATGACAAAAATAATTTAGGATAAATTGTAGTATGGTAAACTCTATATTTTGTAGTAGAGAAATTTCACTCATAAAAAAATAACTTGTTTAATCAGAAGGTAATTATTAAGTGCCTACCACTATATGCCGTGCACTGTGGTAAGCTCTGGAGATATAAAAGACAAAAGACACTTTCTACATTCAAGGAACTTGCATTCAACTGCAAGAGGATACAATATCTACACATATTATTGTATATAATATAATATAAGTTTATACATAATGTATACAAAGTGAGTACAAGGTGGTGAGTAAATTAATATCTAGGGGATATTAGTCTAGAAGGTCGTATTTGAATTGAGTTTTGAAGAAAACAATGAATTTTGAGAGATTGAGGTAAGAAACAAAGGATAGCCAATAATACAAAGACATGAAGATGGGAGATGGAGTGGAAAGTGTGTGGGGATCAAAAAGAAGGCAGAGTGTATGGAGAAGAGTAATGTGTAAGAAGACAGAAAAGGTAGGATTGGTTTTGAAGAGATTAAAATGCCTAAGTGAGAAATTTTTGTCAGATCCTCGAGGTATTTAGGGGCAATTGGAGTTTGTTGAGTAAGTTAGTGACATGATCAGACTGTGCTTTATTTAGGGTAAATCACTTTGGTTGCTCTATAGAGTGGATTGGAGTAGGCAGAAGCCTGAGGCAGAGGGAACAGTAGATGGCTTTTGTAGCAGTCATGGTGAGGGGTGATGAGGCCCTGAATGAGGTGGTGGTAGTATGAGTTGTGTTGGAGTTTAATAAATGTTGAATTGTTGAACTAATAACAGCAGCTTAAATAATTTGCTCTTTTGTAATATAAATGACACATTGGATGTTTTATTAAGTATATCACCAGAGAGTCAGCTTGAAAACTGTGTGTTTCAGAGAAAGTACCCGTCAGTATTGAAAGACAGAGTTCTTTCCTAGGCATTCATACACTGATGAAATTGCTTGTCTATTTAAAAAAAATGTTACCGTAGCATCAGTATTGCTAAAAAAATCTTGTTGCCATTTTTAATGGCAGAGTTATACTTCATTGAAAACAAATAGGTATAAGCATATTAGAGAAAGTATTTTCCTGGAATTTACATGCTTATATCTTTATGTCCTTAGCCTGATTTTGCTTTTCCTTTCTGAGGTCAGTTAGCATATGAGGTATCCATATGATAAGGATGAAATGTCGTTCAACTTTACCTTGTGATTGGCACGTGAAATTTTTATTAGGCAGTGAAGGAACTAGAGTTTGGAATTTTTTCGATTAAGAAATCCCAATTTAAAGCCAGTGTTTAGAGTTACTTTTTGTAACATTAAAAACTCAGTCAAGAAGTATTTATCTCAGTTCTGAGGGTTACAAAAACAAACACTGCTTGCCTTTATGGACCTTAAATTCCATTACAATAGATAGCATGTGCATATATACAAGGTAAATATAAGGGAATATTTGGGGGGAGCTAGTAGGACAGGCCTGCACAACCTGTAGCCCATGGGCCACTTACAACCTGTGGGCTGCTTGCAGCACGCCAAAGGTTTTCATCTACATATAAAGGATGTTTTCCTCTACATTTTTCACAGGCTACATGAAATCCTTTGACATGCTACAAACAGGTTGTGCAGGCCTGCACTAGGATATGGAAGGAAAGTCCTCATGGAGAGGGTGGAGCTTGATGTGAACATGAAGGAAGACTAGGAATTCTAAGAGGTAAGGTGCATTCTAGAACCCAGGCCTGGACACAAGAGACAGAGTTTTGTGTATGTGTGAAGACTAGTAAGAAGGCCCTCAGTGTTGCTGCAGTGTTAAAGTATGTGAAAGGGATGATATTTGAAAAGAGAAGCTAGATCCAGTTTTGGAAAGAGTTTTAAATGCTTAGCACACAAGCATTTTGGAAACTAGTATTTATTGTTTGGTTTCAGTCATCTCCAATTCTTTGTGACCCAATTTTGGGTTTTCTTGACAGGGATACTGAAGTGGTTATTTTCCTCTACAGCTCACTGAAGGAAATAGGGTTAAGTCATTTGCCTAGGGTCATACCTCCAGTAAGTAAGGCTTGCACAACCTGCAGCTCCTTGTGTCACTTACGCCACTCAGGCTATTTGCAGCATGCCAGAGGATTTTGGGTGGCCCATGTAAAATGTAGAGTAAACCTTCCCTTTGTGTGTAGAGGAAATTCTTTGATGTGTAACAAGCAGTCTACTGGCCACAAGTTGTGCAGGCCTACAGTAAGTGTTTAAGGTCAAATTTGAACTCAGGAAGATGAGTCTTCCCAGCTCCAGGCCTGGCACCCTATCCACTTCACCATCTTGCTACACCTCCCTTATATTTCACATAAGTAATAAATTTATTTTTGAAGTATGTAGCATCCTTGTCATAATGAAAAAAATGCATTATTGGTGGGGACTGGTGATGTTTAGCCTATGAAAGAGAAGATTTGGAAAGGATGTGCTTAGTTAGCTATCTTTAAGTATCTGAAGGATATCACGTGAAAGAGGGGTTCAGATTTGTTCTGGCCTCAGAGGGTAGTACTAGGATCAGTGGTTGAAAGGTGGCAATGGGAAGATTTAGGCTTGATGAATGGAAAAAAGTTCCTAGCAGTTAGAACTAACTAGAACTGTAATGAACTATAGGGTCCTCCTTCATTGGAGGTCTTAAAGCAGCTTTTAGATGAATCCTTATTGGTTAGTTCTTTTAACTTCTTCTCCCAGGGTAATTTTTATTTAAAAAAGAAAGGATTTTGTTTTCTATCTTTTTCAGCTGATCAGTGTTTAAATGTGCTATTTTATAGTCATAGTTGTAAATAAAAACCATAAATGTGTATTGTAAATTTAAAAGCTTTAAAGTTATAGATGTAATATTAGCTTAATTCATCTTACATTTATCCATTCAATTCAATGTCAAGTACTGGTGATACAAAAATAAAACACTTTCTGCCCTCTAGGAACTTACATTTTACCTCAAGGTGGAGGTAGTGGAGACTTATGTACACAGATTAAATTAATACAAAACACAGGAAAGTAATTTTTTTTGTTGGAAAAGGAAAACACTGAAAACTAGGCAAGCCAAAAAACAAAAGATGTGGCTCGTACACTGAGCCTTGAAGGAAATAAGGGATTCTAATTTATTTTTTCTGAACAGTTGGGGGGAATGGCGGGGGCGAACTAAATTTAGTTTTATAACAAGTCTTTTTTCAAGTCTTTCATTTTTGTTTCTTTTGAAGATGTTAGTGACAGTTTTAGTTTTTTTCTGTCTGATTAATGATTACAGTAGTGATTATGAAAATTGTTGATTTCACATTTTAATGTGTTTTAGTTGATTACCTGGCTCAGGCATTTGATTCTCTTTGCTTGGACCTGAAGACAGATGAAGGAAAAGCCTTGTTTTTGGAGTATCAAGCTGTGCCAGTTATACTGAGTCATCTAAAAATAGCCAATAAAGGACTGCTCTCCAATGTCATGGATAGTTTACTTCAAATGACAGTGGAATCTCGTAAGTTTCTAAATTGCATATCCTTAGAAAAAAGTGAAAATGATGAGTTTCTTTTTCTTTTCTCTAAGAGGTTACCTCTGGAACATCCAGGGACAATTGTTCATTTCAATAAAATACAAATTTATTTTGTAATATTTTAAAGGAAAATTTTAATTTTTGACTTTCATTTTCAAGTTAATATTAATTGAAAAAACTTAAAGTCAGCATGCAAGCTGAATTGAACAAGAAATTAGAGATTATAATTGATTATATATGTTTGTAATTTGTTATTTTTTGATTACTATCTTACCTGCAAGTGATACCCATTTTCTTTAATATAGTTGTATCTGCGTTGTCCACACCGCCTGCTCTTTTTTGGATCTTGTATAATTACATATTGTTTACCAAAAAGTTTGGACTAATTCTTAGCTTCACTGTCAGTGTAATAGCATGCCTGCTTTTTTTTTCCCACAGCTCCACCAACTTTAGATTTTGTCATCCTTTTATTTCTAATTTTAATTGTCTGTTATGTGTAAAGAATTGTGCTGGGTGGTATAGAAGCAAAGATAAAAATAAAACAGTCTCTGCTTTAAAGAAGTTTGCGTTCTACTGAGGGTATACAACACACATGCAAATGAGTAAATGTGAGGTCACTTTTTTAAAAGAAAGAGTCCTAACAATTAAGAAGAAAAGGAACCTAGAGAAAGCCACACCTGAACCTTGAGGGAAGATAAAGATTCTGAGGGGTGGAAGTGAGCCCCCATTCAGACTGACATAGGCTGATCCTTCCTCTAAGACCAGTAATGGAATGTACAGTTTAGAGGATTTCTATAGCAAGAGGCTCTTCTGTTTAAGTTGGAACATAGAGATGCTGAATGGAGCTAGAGAAAAATATCACTAATCCATGCTGACTAGGTCTGCTACAAATTTATATTACATAATCTCAACTAGATTCTAGTTTAAGCAAGGTAATCCTTTTATACCTCCTTAATCAAATCCATATCCTACTTACCACAGCAAGCATTCCAAACCTCTTTGTTCCTCTTTATGCCTCCCATGGCACACACTCCTCATTCTTTGCTAAGGACCTTTCCTCATACTTCACCCCAAAACTCGAAGCTGTTTACCTTCTTCACATGCCACATCATTCAGATGTCTCTTTGCTATCTCCTCCTTTACCCACCTCACATGAAGAGATGGCCGTTCTTGCCTCCACATTCACCCATGATCGAGTTCTAGCCTGTCTTCTCCAGCAGAGTGCCTTTTCTATCATTTCCACTTTCTCAGTAATCTCCTTTCTCTCTCAACAATGAGTTGCTTCGCTGCTGCCTACATAAATTCCCATATCTCTGTTGTTCATGGAAAGGTCAAAGATGAATTTGAGGTTGTGGAAAAACTAGAAGTATAGTGATTATTTTCAGTGGAAATAGGGGAAGGTTTACAGAGAACGATGATTATCTGTCTTGGACATCTTTATTTTGAAGTACTGAAAAGAATATCTGGTGAATAGTGCGGTACTAGAGTTCAGAAGAGATAGGGCTGAATTTGTGGATTTTTTAATAGTTGGAGCAGGGGTGATAATTTAACCCATTAGGAGATGATGAGATTACCGAGGAAGAGGATATGGAAAAAGTCTTTAAGTAGAGCATAGATATACTACGTTAGGGAAGTCAAAAGGAATGAAAGAGTAACCAGGGAGAGAAGCAGTCATCAGCATCAAAAACTTTAGAGTTGTCAAGGAGAGACATCTCCAAGACACAGAGGATTGAGTAAGGGTCACGGGGTTCGTCCCTCCAGAGATCAGTTTTAACCTTGGATAGAGTGGTTTTAGTTAAGTAGAAGGGCCAGAAACCATATTGCAAGGGGTTGGCAAGTGATTGTTTATTGAGCAAATGGAGGCAATGAATATAGATCACTTTGGGTTAGCAGAAAAACTAAAGGATATTTATTTTTAGTTTTATATATATATATTTAGTTTTCAACATTCAGTTCCACAAGCTTTTGAGTTTTAAATTTTCTCCACCTCCCTCCTCAAGACAGCACAAAGTCTGGTATAGGCTCTACGTATACATTCATACTAAACTTATTTTTGCATTAGTCTTGTTGTAAAGAAGAATTAGAACCAATGGGATGAACTATGAGAAAAAAGAAATAAAACAAAAAAAGAGAGAACAAATAGAATGCTTTGATTTGCATTCATACTCTATATTTCTTTCTCTGGATGTGGATAACATCATGAGCCTTTTGGAGTTGTCTTAGAACCTTGTATTGCTGGGAAGAACTAAGTCTAACAAAGTTAGTCATCACACACTGTTGCTGTAAACTGTGTACAACCTTCTGCTGGTTCTGCTCACTTCACTCAGCATCAGTTCATAAAAGTCTTTCCAGATTTTTCTGAAGTCTGCCTGCTTATCATCTTATAACACAGTAGTGTTCCATTACATTCATATACCACAACTTGTTCAGCCATTCCCCAATTGGTGGGCATTCCCTCAGCTTCTTATTCTTAGCCACCACAAAAAGAGCTGCTATAAATATTTTTGTACATGTGGATCCTTTTCCCATTTTTATGGTATCTTTGAGATACAGCTCTAGAAGTTATATTGCCGGGCCAAAGGTTATACAGATTTTTTATAGCCCTTACGGCATAGTTCCAAATGCTCTCCAGAATGATTGGATCAGTTCACAACTCCATCAGCAATGCATTAATGTTCCAAATTTCCCCCATCATCTCCAGCATTTATCATTTTCCTGTTTTGTCATGTTAGTCAATGTGATAGATGTGATGTGGTACCTCAGAGTTGTTTTGATTTACGTTTCTCTAATCAATAGTGATTTAGAGCATTTTTTCATATGATTATAGATAGCTTTAATTTCTTCTTCTGAAAACTGCCTGTTCATACCCTTGGCCCATTTATCAATTGGGGAATGATTTGTATTCTTGTAAATTTGACTCAACTCTCTATGTATTTTAGAAATGAGGGCTTTATCACAGACACTAGTTGTAAAAATTCTCAGTTTTCTGTTTCCCTCCTAATTTTGGTTGCATTGGGTTTGTTTGTGCAGAAACTTCAATTTAATGTAATCAACGTTAATCCATTTTGCAATTCATAGTGTTCTCTATCTCGTTTGGTCATAAATCCTTCTGTTCTCCATAAATCTGACAGGCAAACTATTCTCTTGCTCTTCCAGTTCATTTATCTTTTCAGCCTGTATCAGCCTAAATCATGTACCCATTTTGAATTTCTTTTGGTATATGGTTTAAGATATTGGTCTATGCCCAGTTTCTGCCATATTATTTTCCAGTTTCCACAGCAGTTTTTGTCAAAGAGTAAGTTCTTATCCCAAAATCTGGGGTCTTTGGGTTTATCAAATAGTATATTACTGTAGTCATTGACTACTCTGTCTTATCTTCCTAGTCTATTCCACTCATCCACCACTCTGTTTCTTAGTACCAAGTAATTTTGATATTGCTGCTGTGTAATGCAACTTTAGATCTGGTATGGTTAGACTACCTTCCATAGCATTTCTTTTCATTAATTCCCTTGGTATTTTGGAGCTTTTGTTCTTCTACATGAATTTTGCTATTATTTTTTTCTAGATCTATAATATAATTTTTTGATAATTTAATTGGTGTGGCACTGAATAAGTAATTTGGATAGAACTGTCATTTTTATTATATTATTATTATATTATATACATGTATATTATTATTATATTATATATATAACCTACCGATGAGCAACAGATGCTTTTCCAGTTACTTAGATCTGACTTTATTTGTGCAAAAGGTGTTTTGTAATTGTGTTCATATAGTCCTGGATTTGTTTTGGCAGGTGGAATCTCAAGTATTTTATGATGTCTATGGTAACTTTAAGTGGAATTTCTCTTTCTATCTCTTGTTGTTGGGCTTTGTTAGTAATATATAGAAATGCTGATGATTTATTTGGGTTTATCCTGCAGTTTTGCTCAAGTTGTTTTTTATTTCTAGTAGTTTTTTACTAGGTTTCTCTAAATACGTCACCATATCATCTGCAAAGAATGATAGCTTTGCTTCTTCTTTGCCTGTTGTAATTCCTTCAATTTCTTTTTCTTTTATTGCTAAAGCTAACATTTCTAGTACTTACATTGAATAAGAGTGATGATAATGAACATCCTTGTTTCATCCCGATCTTATTGGAAATGCTTCTTAGTAGATGCCTCTTATCATTTTAAGGAAGACGGCATTTATTCCTATGCTCACTATTGTTTTTTATACAAATGAGTGTTGTCTTTTATTAAAAGCTTTTCTTCTACCGGTTGAAATAATCATGGTTTCTTTTAGTTTTGTGTTGATAGGATCAGTTATGCTGATAGTTTTCCTAATATTTAACCACCCCTGCATTCCTGGTACAGATCGTACCTGGTCATATTGTATTATTCTTGTAATAAGTTGCTGTAATCTTTTTGCCAATATTTTGTTTAAAATATTCATAATATTTTGTTTAAAACTTTTGCAGCTACATTAATTGGGGAAATTGGTCTATAATTTTCTTTCTATTTTGTAGTATTGGAATTTATTGTTCTTTAAATGTTTGTTAGAATTAGCTTCTAAATGCATCTGACCCTGGAGATTTTTTTCCTAGTGAGTTCATTGATGGCTAGTTTGATTTCTTTTTCTGAGGTGGGGTTATTTAAGTATTTTACTTGTGTTTCCTGTTAGTCTAGGCAATTTGTATTTTTGTAAATATTCATCCATTTCTCTAAGATTGTCATTCATTGGCATATGGTTGGGCAATATAGTTCCTAATTATTGTTTTAGGGGCCTCTTCATTGGTGATGAATTTACCCTTTTTATTTTTGATACTGCTAAGTTAATTTTCTTCTTTCTTTTTCTAAATCAAATTAACCAAAGGTTTATCTGTTTTATTGTTTTTTTTCTTCATAGAACCAGCTTAGTTTTATTAGTTCAATAGTTTTCTTATGGGGGAGGAGCGAAGATGGCAGAGTAGAAAGAGTCACATATGCTAGCTCTGAACCCACAGCCCATGGATTTCCTGTAAAAAGAACTCCCCACAAATTCTGGAACAGTGGAAGCTGCGCAGCAATGAAGTGAAGGTGATTTCCGTTCCATAGAGCCCTGAAAAACTAACCCCAAAGGTCCATTGCGCACCGGACAGGAGCAGAGCCCAGCCATGCCTTGACCACGTGGCACCAAGAGGAGCAGGCTTCAGGGACGGAATCTCCAGCTGCCACAAAGGTCCCTCCACCCACAGATACACAGGTCAGTGAGAGAACATTCTGGGCTGGGTGAGAGGGGAGCGGGGTGTCTCCATAATTCAGACCCCCTCAGGAGGCAGCTGTAGAGGCAGCGGGTGACCAGAGGCTCCCAGAGCAGGCAGGACCTCAGGTCCATTACAGAAGGTCTCCGCATAAATCCCCTGAGGGAACTGAGCCTGGGAGGTGGCCCTGCCCTCACCTGAGCACCAGAGCTTAACCTCACATTAAATAGCAGCCATGCCCACCCCTGAAAGCCCTGAGGCTGGGAAGCAGCATTTGAATCTCAGACTCCAAGCACTAGCTGGGCGGATCCAGATCGGATCCAGGCGGAGGTGGAGAGGAATCTCAGAAGTCAAGTAACTGACTGCGAAAATGCCCAGAAAAGGGAAAAAAAAATAAGACCA
Source organism: Potorous gilbertii (assembly GCA_028658325.1). NCBI lineage: Eukaryota > Metazoa > Chordata > Mammalia > Diprotodontia > Potoroidae > Potorous > Potorous gilbertii. The sequence continues at coordinate 249,780 of JAQQSK010004403.1, forward strand.
TAGAAAGTTACTTTCTTGGTGACCAGATGTTAGCTCCCTTCCTTTCTGAGGAGGAGGAACAACGCTTACCATCAGGTAAAGACTTAGGAGTCAAGGCTTCTGTATCCCAAACAACTGAAATAGATATCCAATGGGCTCAGGCCATGGAGGAGCTCAAAAAGGATTTTGAAAATCAAGTTAGACAGGTGGAGGAAAAACTGGGAAGAGAAATGAGAGAGATGCAAGAAAAGCATGAAAAATGGGTCAATACCTTGCTAAAGGAGACCCAAAAAAATGCTGAAGAAACTAACACCTTGAAAAATAGGCTAACTCAATTGGCAAAGGAGGTTCAGAAAGCCAAAGAGGAGAAGAATTAGAATGGAACAGATGGAAGCTAGTGACTTTCTGAGAAACCAATAAATCACAAAACAAAACCAAAAGAATGACAAAATGGAAGAGAATGTGAAATATCTCATTGGAAAAACAACTGACCTGGAAAATAGATCCAGGAGAGATAATTTAAAAATTATGGGACTACCTGAAAGCCATGATCAAAAAAAGAGCCTAGACATCATCCTTCATGAAATTATCAAGGAAAACTGCCCTGATATTCTAGAAGCAGAGGGCAAAATAAGTATTCAAGGAATCCACAGATCACCGCCTGAAAGAGATCCAAAAAGAGAAACTCCTAGGAACATTGTGGCCAAATTCCAGAGTTCCCAGGTCAAGGAGAAAATATTGCAAGCAGCTAGAAAGAAAC